>CM073772.1:15391582-15691582 GCA_037158775.1 Hetaerina titia | reverse complement strand
TAATTGATTTAATAATATATTATTTCCAAGGATGAAATATATTTGTATGCCAAATCATTGGTTCAGTTAGGTTATTTAACAGTGAATACTACCTCCAGAAATAGTAAAAAAATATTAAGAGACTATATTTGACTAATTTGAGGAAACTTTGATTGGCCTGGCCGATTAAAATTTAAAGCATGAAAAGTTCTCATTAGACTACGGTTTGTTCGAATATAGAATGTTTCACATATGCTTTTAACTTTTCGAGCCAAAGATTAACTTCCACAATCGAATATAATTTGATATTCTCGGGAACTATATAATGTTTTTCATTTTAATTTGAAGAAGCACACGTATTTATCTCTTTCCTCCCTTACTGTTCTATTCTCAGGACACCCACACATTTGGGTGTGATCTATTATGGGACCATGGGACCAATTCTCGTCTTCTCGTTTCTATATATTTATTTAGTAAAACGTATATTAACCTATTTGTTTGTATATTTATCAATTATAAAAACAGCATCTTCTGACGGTAATTCACAATATTTATAATTAACAGTCTATTATACTTAGAGGGTTATGATTTCGTGAGACTGGAAGCAATAAACTTTCCCATTGGATAAGAAGGGGCACCTAATTAAAAGTTAATGCCACAAAAGAAGAAATGAGACATATACTTGTTTAACGACTCAACAGACGGAGGGTCTTCAATTTAGGAGCGCTACATGAAACGCCCCTTGAGTAAAAGAGTAAAGGAATGAGAAGGTTTCGTTATATGAGTTTGGAGGAGAATGTAAAACAACGGTTGGATCAATAAAATAAGGAACGAGTGGTTGCTGAAGCGGTAAACGACGAAAGAACGCTTATAGTGTTAATTAGCAGTAGGGACTCTGTAGACCATAGAGCAAGGAACTTGGTGCCCCAAGGAAATGAGAGGGCACAGTAAAGTATAAGACATAAGAGGCGGTGACAAAGGCTGAAAGTGATACAGCTTAAAGAACGGAAGTGTGTGGAAATAAGTCAATTAAAACTTCTTGTTGGATGCTTTGGTCTAAACGGTCAAAGGAATTAAATGCTAGAGGAAAAGAAATAGTTAACATAGCAAGGCATGTTATTCTATATGCGACTTATCTCCATATACGTTTTATAGTACAAAGTACTTTTAATGTTAAAAGTTCTCTTTGGATATGAAAGGTAATTGGTCATTAGGATATTCAAAAAGACCTACATACCCCCTCAACTATCTCCACCGTATCTTACTTCATCATTTACCTTGCTGATGAACAAAATTAATTTATTTTTCAACATTAATTTTTAAAAATCAAATAAATATAAAGTTTTTTATCCACGAATTTATTTTTCAATATAAATATAATATATTTTTCATTCTAAGTATGACCAAAATTATCTGAGGATAAGAATGAAATTGACTTCAATATGACAAAGCTAACAGTTTCAGGCTTAACTTTGTGGAATTCCTTCATGGTGAGGGCAAAAGATAAGGAAAACTTTACACTTCCTAACACTTTTAATACAATACGATCATGGTTTCGATGCTGCGCATCATCATCAGAAACCATGGTCGTATTGTATTAAAAATGTGTGGAAGTGTAAAGTTTTCCTTATTTTTTTACCTTCAATATGACAGTTTAAAAAATATCCTTAGAGTTTATAAGAATTTAAAGGAATTTTCACATTTTTTCGAGTAGCGCTTTCCAAAAACTTGTTTCATGTAATTCAAACTAGCTTGTAGTACTGCGCTTTCGAAGATGCATGTGACGCGGACCATGAAGGGCTCTCGTGATCCTTCATAAAGTGATGACGTGAAGGGGCAGAGAGCGGGATTAACTGGATAATTGACACCTCAGGATTGGATTATTTGTGATGATGGTTATTCTAATATAAGGTTCCGGAAATGGAAGAGAAAAATTTGTTGTAATTTATTACTGCAATTCACGTTAATCGAATACAAGACCTCAATCCAGACACCCAATTAGCAATGAGGGGAGTGGAGAAGATCGGTTGGATTCGTATAAAGTGCGCTCTGGTCCGAAGATGTGAGGTACATGAAATGATTTCTATCCTAGAGGAGGACCTATTCCTTTTTCAAGGCTACCTGCTCCCTCCTACAAGGTTCTGGTACCCTTAAAATAGCTTAGGCTGGACATTCTAAAAGTGTGCTAGGATTCAAAACGGTGTACCCGTCCATGAACGGACACTCCTAGAAGGCGTGTGTGAAAAACCTTCAATCTATCGTGTAATGCTAAGATTTAATTGCATGGCAAATTTTTGGCTAATTCACGATGCCACTTTCCATGGAGCAATGATATGCGATTAAATTAAGCTTGGAAAATTGGGTTTGGGGACCATGATCATAGTTAAAGATGCTAATGGAGATTGAGAAAGGTACCCAGTGATGGTTCTCGGCTTGCTCAGGATGTTCTCGGAGGGTAACGAGGAGGTTGAAGATACGGAATACCCTGGACATCCATCAACAACACCTCCTAGTTTCAGGATACTAGCAGAAGGGTGAAATATTCAAAAAGCCACAGGGAATTTCATTCTCACAGAAGATTTAACAATAGGAGAGGTGTGCCAAGATGATCCCCAAGGTGTTATCGGAAGACTGCATGTGTGACAATCTTACCTTGACCTTTTGGACCACGGTGAAAGTGACCCAATTTTTTTAGAAAAATTGGTTATTGGTGACAAGACATGAGCCTTTGAGTACGACCAAAGTGTAACCCTTTTTTATCTTTTTGGGTCACTAGATTAAATTCAAAGTGTCCATGACGAGGTACCTGAACGAGGTCATGTTGATGCCTTCCAGAAAGGGTACCAGAAGCGTGGCAGAGGTGCTGACAACTGTACGTTGATGCACATGAGTGCTGCTCTGAAGAATTTTAGCAATTTGTACTTTGATCCGCAATAAATATTTCCCCATAGTTATTGTACTTATTCTTAGGATAGATCTTGTATTGATTTATTCTCTAAAGAATTCACCTACGCGTAAAATAAAAAAACATCGGATTTTAAAGATTGAAATCCTTCTCGTTCCCTCTCCGAGATTCCATCTCTTTCAGAATATCTTTTGACCCTATGCGAATGACGGAAAGATAAGTAACACATTGAAATAATCCACCCACCCAATACCACCTCATAATCTGAATTCAAGGACTAACGTTGGCAAAAATCTGAAGGCCGTGCAAAATGCACAGAACATATTTACATTCCATGGGAGGCGCGTAACTATTTAGAAGAGATCGTTTGCACCATTCAGGGAGGGCCTACCAGTAGAAGCCTCTAGGATTCATGGGAATGAAGGAGCACCTCACTAAACAGATGCACTTCTTGAAGAGCAATGAACAAGGCATTAGGAATTTGGAAACTGAAGAGTAAAATGTGTCTCATGGGATTTATGGATTTATTATCTCTCTATTTCCGACTGGATGGAAAAAAACCTTTCCCTCAGTTATGGGATTAGTGTTAAATGGGTTAAATAAATATGATATAATAATAGTGTCAATCAAATCAAGAAAAAAACTATAGAAAGTAGGCATATGAGAAGCGTTAAAGTTTTAGATATAGAATAATGCACCAGTTTTAAAAGAGGAAACGTGATAGGAATGGAGATTAAATGACGATCAAGTGGTATAATGGCTGCTCCCAAGAGTGGAGGCTATGAAGAGAGATTCGAAAGAAGATCTCCAATAACGACGACCCCCTGAGTTTAACATGGCGCCACCGAATGAATGTGAGTGCGAACAATTTCGAATCCACCCGGGCGGCGCAGCGTGGGGAAGCAGCCCTTGACAACGGCGGGCATCGCTCTCATAGGCCAACCCTAGGCTTTCAAGGCACCTCCCGGTTAAGCGGCTCCAGTTTCCCCAAATTAAGCATTGCTAGAGTAAAAAAGGTGACCACGTCAATTCCTATCAAATGTTTGCAGTAACACGAATTGAAAGCAAGTTCAGTGGAAAGTTTGAGGCATTGATATAAAAATGAAACTAGTGGTCTCCGGTTCTGTCTTGTGTGACCTGCCTTAATACATCTTCATCTGATAAATAAGCCGCAATCCACCGCAAGGGTATGTGGCATGAGATGTTACGGCACCACCCGTAATTAAGAAAAAACAGCATGCAAAAGCCACAAATTTATGCAGTCTACAAACAAACATGGTATATATTCATGCAAAAACCCTTAAAACCCACACACATTCTGTCACACAAACTAACAACTAACATACACGTGCACCTACAAATATATTTGCTACCCTGCAATGTTTAATTTTGTTCCGACTTGTAAATTAAATACTTTTAATATTTCTAAAGTGACTTTGGTTTCTTACTATTACGATTCATGACTGTTCGAACCATAGCATTTAATTATTTTCCTTGCAGTCATCTTCGTAATTAAATATCTCCTATGTCTACAATTAGATGCTAATGTCCCTCCTCTTTTTTTATCTCCGTTTCCAACAACTCTTTTTACATCTGAGAGACAATCTGCATGTTAGTCGTAGATAAAAAGTGCACGGGTTTATATAGATTTATTTTCAACAATTTTTTAGTTGGAGGATTTTGAGGAGAAGCAGCAGCGGGGCAACGTCTGCCAAGAGTTATCCGCATCATCGTATCATATCCTACTTTAAGGTAGTGATAGTTGAAAAGTGTTGAAGACTGAAGGAGTGAAGGAGAAGAGGCATAAAAGTGAGTCATATATTATTTAAATCCTGGAGCTCATGTAACTACTCTCCGTTTATAATTTTTTTCGCGAAATTCTAGGCATTCTTTTCAATGTATTTTACAAACAGAAGTGCAGCTGCTGAAAGCACTTGACTTGTTTTGGATAGGTCTCCGGAACTCCGTATCACTCCCAGGACGATGAGAGCAGCCGTCCAGTGAGGCAAGGAGTATTTGATGGCGGCTGACACAGTGCTAGTTCTTTCAGTCTGCGTGCATGCATATCCAAGTACAATTTTAACTCTCGTCGGTATCTGGTTACCATTAGTTATATTTTGAAAATCTAAAGTATCAACGCACTGTTTGTTGGAGACTAAAGTCAACCAATGCATTTTCTCGCTAGTCTCATCTAATTAAGTAGATAAATGTATTTTGTGGACTCCACTTTGAAATCAAACTGATGCCACGCTAAAGGAATAACTCGGTAACCAAAGTTTAAAAATATCCATCCATTAATTCTAAAACTTAATGCCCAAATTAGCACTAATTTATATCATTCAGTCATTATTTCGATTTTTCTGCAATCACGCACTGTCTTCACAAGACTATTCCTTTGATGATCCGCGTTTTATTTTTAATTTCTCGATAAAACTGTTCCTGATCGCTTTGAATTTTCCTCCCCAATCGCTGTTTTTATTCCTTCTTTGAGCTCGTGGAACGAAGCTCACAAATTAATTAACTTGGGCTCTTTATGGACGAACCGTCGATTTCTCACGCGGATGAATAGTTCATCCCCGGCGATCCATTCACGAATGACAAAGTTCTAGCGCAGAAGAACGGAGGGGGTGCGAGAGATGTGGACTTTTTAAAGGTTAATAGGGAAAGGGGAAAGGGTGTGTGGCGATGGCAATTGTGAGCGAGGGACCCTTAGAAAGGGGTGCGTGGGAGACCGATAGGGATGTCGGTGGGAGAGGGGTTTGGACGAAGGTGTTCCCTTAGGAAGGGCTCGAGTTGGACTTTGGGGGAGAGGGAGCGGGATGGGATGATAGGTTAGCCGAAAGTATGGGTCGGTGGGTGAGAGGGAGGGGAACGGAAAAAGGCTTGAAGGGAAGGAGTGAAGGGGCGGGGGTCTTGGAGGGAGCCATCGGAGTGAGAGATGGTTGATAAGGGTGCCGAGGAATCCGGCCCTATTTCAGAAAGGACGGCAGCATCAGGGGTGGCAGTGGTGCATGGGGAATTTCCTTGGAGGAAGGGAGCATTGGGCCACACCCTCCCTCTTCACCTTCTTTTATTCTTCCACTTCCGAATCAATTCAAGAAGTCTAATCATCGTAAATAAGGAGGAGCGGATCATTTAGCTAATTAACTTTTCCTCCTTAAGAGGAGCACCAAACTCGGGAATTTCTTTTTCGTCCTTCTAGATTGACTCCTTTAAAATTTGGCATCGTTTCAGAGCACTTTTTAGGAAGCACGGAAGCTTACGATCTTTAAAACTCACTCCTTGCACTCTCTGTACACAATACGTAAATAGTCTGAAAAATAGTAGGGGAATAGGAGCTGGAAATATGACATTTTGACTATAAATTGGGGATTATATCAATGGAAGCGACGAACAGAGGCAAGCAATATGAGAAGAGTCGACACAGCAAAAAATGTACAAGACATTTCTGAATTAATAGAAAGGAGAATTAGAGAATCAAAGGATTTATTTCTGTAGTAGGAATTTCAGAAAAAAGTTGTTACTCCAAACTGCACCATGAAGTAAATTAACGTAACCCCGAACATAAAGTGACGAATAACAATCCATCCATAGTATTCGTCATCTTCTGGAGGTGACTGAAAATGACAAGGTAATTCATTGATTTAAATTCAGAACATAGATTTGCTTAATAAATTGCCAAGGGAATGAGGATATTGTATGCCTTTTTTGTCCCCTTTCTTTATCCTTCTAAGTATGGCCCAAGATAGGCGCAAATGAACCTTGAGAAAAGAGAACCTTGACCAGTGTAGCATGAGGTAGACTCCTTGTTTGTAATTGTTCAATTGAAATTATTAATGGTAAAATAGTCGGCTTTTAGTGATACTTGGAACCCGAAGCAAGTTGTTCTCTACTCAAAGTGATCTTCGAGCTGTATATGGCCACACTCCCTGTAATAATCGGCTTTCGCCACAATCCGAATATTAGCTCTGGATTTGGTATGATTCACGAAAAAAAGGTACTCTTCTACCAGATCCAAAATGGTAGCTGGAGACTTGTTCTTCAAAATCTTCCGTGCGGAGTGTGAAGAAATCTGTTTGGCTTATTGGTTAGCAAACGTTTTGTAGCAGCTCATACTAGTCGGTCATGTCTGTTTATGTAACTTCAAGTAGCTTCAAAACTATTTTATTTTAATCATATTTAAGTCATTATTCTATAATTCAAAATGTTTTCCAAAATTTTTTACTATAATCCCCACTATTTTGTTGCTTAACACGAGCCTAACTATATCTTGTATTAACTAGTACATCACAGCAGTAACCTGGCTAAAAGTTTACTTAATATTATAAATCTATTAACGGCAAGTTAATTAGATATTTTTCATTGAAAAATTAGCATTTGGAGTTATTTTACCTGTTGTTGTGTGGAATTTATCAAAGTAAAGTACATATGCTTCAAAGTTTTATTCTTACTTAGTTCTAATTAAGGCATGCTCAAATTCTGTGAACGGAAAGAAAATTGAGAGCAAGAGAAGGCAACACGTTATTTTTTGTGCAGCATTGGAAATACTTTACTTTTGTCTATGCAGTTAAATATGTATCCTTTTTAGGGCAACGTAATGATCAATCGGGAGTATTTACAACAAATAAACGCAAGGGAGAAAACGTAGAAGTGCTATTAATTTCATCAAAGATATTCTACCTGACAGAAATATGTAATATCCACCATTAGAGATCATCAAACTGTTGGATTGATAATCGTTCAGACTGCGATCCATCGCCGTGATCGACGAGGTTACTTCCACGGGAACGATCTCGTCAGTAGGACTACAAACAGTGCCCCCCGGCGAGAAATCGATGGCGTCACGGCTTCTCGCGTTTGCCGATTCGCTGGGAAGTGATTCAAAACAGGGACGACCGGAGTGGAGCGAATTATTCGTTGGAAAACTGGATGAATCCATTACCTTTGCGCGAGCTTGAGCCCAGAGACAGGTATGGTTGGGGATGGGATGTTAGTCTCCCATTTTCTCCCCTCCCATGAGCTATTTCCAGTCGGCGATGATGATTTAACGCCCTTGACGAGCTATTTTCGGGGTGTCACGGGACACTTCGTCAATGCACTTGGTCTACCCCACATCTGCCCCGCGTGAAATTTTCCCATGACTGTAATTGTCCAAGGGCGGAAGAGGAACATCAATTTGTCACGTTCCCATTGCTTCTTCGAGTGTGACACGTGCACTCATCTAAGGAGATTCGATCGTGCCTGCTAGAGCCAATGTGTTAGCGCAGTTTATGTAATATTGACGTACGGTGAAAAGTAACGCAACTCCAATTCGTGTGTAGGTCGTGTACAGATATATTAATGCAAATATACAGTTTATAAACACTCTTAAAGAGGCAATTAATTGTTTTCAACAAATGCTCGATAAATTTAATTTCGACTAACTCTGAGTCACCAATTTGTAAAACTATGGTTTTTCGAATATTTTTTTCCGACTAATTAATCAATATGATATTTAAAATCCGGGTAGATACTGTTATTTTGACATTATTACAATTCTTATGTAATGGCGCATATGAGTTCAGCTTTTTATGAGAACGTTGCGAATTAATGTAAAAGTTATATCCATAATTATTGTGTGGAAATTCTCCACTGCCGTTAGACCATACATAAAAACTTCGATTATCAGTGTAGATTATTGTAAAAACTAACACGGTTAGTTTTTTAACGCCATTTTATTGTCTTCATTTGATAAAATGAAATTTTGGCTACTAATCCAGGATGTTTTATCAAAATAACACAGAAATGACATCTCAACGAAAAGTCCTTAAGGACTTATAATGCGGCCATATTTTGAAAACGTTTGATATATTTTACAAAACTCTCTTGTCTATTCATATAATTTTTCAGACATTGATGCTTCGATAACCAATTATTACAGTTGGAATGCGAGCAAGAGTAGGTCAGTATCGAAGAAATTACTTTACGTCAGCCTAAGTAATTAGTGTGAAAAGCATCGTATGTCTTCTTCCTCCAGTGAGTCCAATCTCTACTGCCTTCTTTTTATCCTCCCGTTGACAAGACAAAGACAACGTTAAAAGTATGTACGAAATAAAATTACTATAGAATTGAAAAAATAATATTTTCGATATGTCAGATAATTTCGATATACTACTCCAGCAGGTAGACCCACGAGTATTAAGTCAGAAGGCAGATTTGTTAAGCGGGCAATATTAAGGATATCATGGTGTCAATAATACCATTGTTACTACATGCTGCACGATGTTCATCACATTGACAATAGCGCTAGATAAAATCGATTATTATTATTTTTTGGATATATTTCTTCTTAGTTTTAATATATTCTACACTTGTGCTTCGATATTTTGGATGCTGTGACCATTCTTAGGGGTGAGTTCACCGAAATCCTAGCAAGCACATTAGCTTTTTTAGTATGTAGTTTTTGAATGATCGTCTTCTGTTTGCTTCTGCAACATATATTTGACCTAATGCAGTGATACGAGCAAACCTAGGCCAGCCATCCAGTCAGACAAATACAGCCAGGGAACTATATTTGTCGAATTGGTGTTTGAATTTCGAGAGATAACTGATACGAGGGTTTATATGCATAAAATTAGGTTAGAATTTCCTGATTTACTTCATTTCTGGGGTATAAACTGGCTGAATAGATAGGGTAGTTATACCCCTACCCAAAGGTTTGGTTTGGGGTGGCTAATTCTAATGATCTCCTACGCGATTGCTGTCGTATCTACTGTTAATGGTTAATGTATCTACCTCTAATGGTTAGAGGAAAAAGCGATATTTTAAATAAATCCGTTCTAGAAAAAATTTCCCTGATTTTACCTACGTAATCCGAACTACATTAGTATGTAAGTTGGGGCCTGTCTTTGTCCTTAGCATGTCCTTAGCATCCCGAGATAATTGACCTGCCCCAAGTCTTCACAGTATTTTTAACCTGTATTTAAACCTACGGTCAACTAGTGGGTCCCATTCTACTTTTTCCAATAATGTCGTGACACTGCTACTTTGTATGTAACCACTTTTTACAAACCTAGCTTTTCTACGTTGCACTCGATAAAGTTCCAAAATCTAGCCTGCTTAATGAAGATCTCATACTTTTGCTGCATACTCAAGGTGGGGCATAACCAACGTGAAAAACAAGGCTCCTAGACAGTTCTTTGCAGAAGTATGACCTCTCAGAGTTCGGTATTTATCTCGAATATCAGTCTCAAGTGAATGCATAATACATACACTATAACTAACTGGCCTCAGACCAGCTCATTTATGTAAACATATACGATATTTATGCTCAGCTGTGAGGCAATTAGTTTGAATGATTGTGAACACGTCGCAAAGAATTTCTTTCCGCGACCTCTCTCTCTCTCTCTCTCTCTGCATGATTAGGATTAAAAAGTGAAAAATGCATTGTGCCCAGATATGAGCCACTTTATAATGGAATGGAATGGATTCGTTGTTCACGGAGAAACAATGAAACTGGGTGACGTATGCACTTCCGAAAAACAAGAAAGAAATGTTGGTCAAGCTCGTGGCGTTAGGTTTTCACTTCACCTATAATTTTATTTTTGCTGATATATTTGCTTCTAATAATGGGTTCCAATCTGAAGTTATACTTGCGCCAGGCGTTTAGAATTCAAATACTATATTTAAATAGACGCATGAGGAAAATATTGACGTTACTTATCATGTGTGAAAATTTGTGGATAGTAATAATTTAAAAGTTAGATTTTACCTTTCCATATAGTGGTTCGCGTAATCTTCCAGAGCAGCTGAAAAAATTAATCTCTGTTTTCACAGTTATCGTTGACCGTTATCGTTATTTGCAAATTTGCATCCTGAATTCTCTCAGTGGTCAACTGATTCATATCCCTCTCTACCTTTAACTTGGGGTCCGATTTTGGAGTTCCCCTTCCAATTACCCCTTTCCCCTCCATTCCCTATTTCCCTGTTCTCTTTCTCCTACTTCTTTTTTTCTCTCTGCCTATTTCCTCTCCTCTTTTGAATGGGTGTTTCTTTGACTCACCTGATAATTATGCTGGAGGATTACGAGAATTCAAAATGAGAAGTAACTAGACATATATATCGTCAGAAAAATTAAAAACGGCCACAAATAGTCATACTCGGATGTAAGTATGGACATTTCCTGACCGTAAAAATCTAAATACATACAGGGTCTGTCCCAAAAAAGTAGACTGATTTTATGCAACCGATTCAAATGGCTGGGGTGGAGTTATTTATGGGGAGAAAGTGAAGGGAGATTTTGGAAAAGCAACGCGAACCACGTCAGTTAACTGTTGGCGTTCATACTGTGCGGATTGCTGCTAGACAGGACCTCTGTTTCGCGGTTGTCACGAATTCTCGATATCACTTTCATTGGAGCAATGATATGCCATAAAAATGCGCATTAGGCTTGGAAAATTGAGTTTGGAGACCAGGACCATGGTTAAGGATCCTTACGGAGATGGAGAAACGTACCAAGTGATGACACTCTGCTTGCACAGGATGTTCTGGGAGGGTAACGAGGAGATTGACGATGAGGAATGCCCTGGACAACCATCAACAACGCAGTGTGATGAAAACATGGCTAAAAGTGAGATAACTTCTCAGTTTTGATTGACCCCCAAGAGTCAGATTGTTAGCAGAAAAATGCAATATTCAGAAAACCACAATGCATTGCATTTTCACAGAAGATTTAGCCATGAGAAAGGTGTGCCAAGATGGTCCCCAAGGTGCTGTCAGAAGACTGCTTGTGTGACAATCTTGCCTTGGGCCTCTTGGATCACGGTGATAGTTACCCGAATTTTTTTAGAATAGGTGTGCACTGGTGACGAGACATGGATCTTCGAGTATGAGTGAAGTATAACCCCTTTGAGTACCATTTTGGACCACTGGATTATGTCAATGAGGCCGTGACGAGGGGCTTGAACGAGATTCTCGTCAACGCATTCTAGGAAGCGAACCAGAAGTGTACCAGAGGCGCTGACATCGGTGTGTTGATGCACAAGGGTGCTGATTTGAAGAGTTTTACCATTTCGTCACTTGACGTCGATGCTTTTATTAATTTTGGTGGTTAAAATAACAAAGTTGTGAAGTCTTATTTTATTTCGGTAATTCAACTGATAGTAGAATAATTTGAAGGTTAGCAGACTGTATCCAATTTTAGGCCAACAAATGCATGTACCACATGTTTGAGCTAAAATCGGGTAATTTTTGTAGTTCGTGTCCCGCCTATGAGACGAACAGCATGGGATGTCCTCAGATAATATGAACTCACACTTGAACTCGTTTACAGACGTATTCATTGTGAATTCACGATTTTACAATAATTATTGTTTACTATACTCCTATGAGAACATGACAGATGTTGCTTGAGTTGGTATAGAGTAAATTTTATATTTAATTATACGATACCATCAGCAAAATTTATACCTTTGTAGTAGCCAGATATTCAACGATGACGAATTACCTGTACCTACCTTTTCAAAAATTGAATTTAAAATTATTTTAGGAGTAAAATATGTAACATATGGTACAGTTAATATATATTTTAAAATTTTATACAGAATTAATTTACTTCAAAGGTCCTAAATTTAAACCTCGATTCTATGGCTCCACAGTTAACCAATAAATAGCAAACCGTTGGTAATTAGGAGCCTCGCGGGAAAAGAACAATTTAATTCGAATGGTTAGGTAATCAAAATTTATTTAACTACTGATTCATGACTCTGTTCCCCGATAAACGATCTGCCCGCTGCGCCCTTAGCCACCCGCACAACGAGCATATTTGACCAAGAAATGAAAATAAGTAAAGAAACGGCATAAAAATTGAAGATTATTTCGTGGCTGTAATGGAAATGATACATTGGCCCGCTACTATATTGGCCCTGTAGACTATAAAGAAAGTCACCGGAGTTTAGAGTTTATTACGTTTCATGAAGGAATGGGAAAGAATGAAAAAGTATGACATGCATTCAGTAGTTAATGAAATTGTGAATAAAAAAAGAAATCGTTGGTCACTTGTACGAGTGACTCTAATTACAAATAATTAAATGATTGCTCCATGATAAACTAAAAATTGATGATATTATTTATGAGTCATTAATCTGCTCATGAAGGTTAATTTTGTTGATTGAGGTTCGGACTATGCCCAAATGCAGCTGTAAGACGCGTGATATTCACACATAAATAGGGTAGATCGGCCATTTCGTGTTCTTGTCCCCCGTAGGGCTTTTCACGTTAACGTAACGTAACAAAGTTATGACGAGATTTTGGATGAGGATGTCATGTGGCGCCAATATCATTTGGACCCGGCATCTTAATATCCATTATTAGCCGAGTGCTTTACACACCAAGCCACCCGATAGTTTTCCAGTATTATTTTTAAAATATTAATTTGAATTTTGATCCAGTGGTAAAAGTATTTTCAACTAATAATTAATGAATTTTGAATGCGGTATGTGATAAAAAAGAACGATCCGGAATCGAGAGTCAGGGTTTTGGTTTCAATGAGTTACGATCACCGCAGCATTTGGAATCGATTCATACGTAATATATTATCTTTATGGCGATTTACCTAATGGATCCGCATCTAAAAACACTTTTTTCCACTCCAGAAATTTGTTTTATTGCTGTTAGTGTTTAATCTCCAGGTTATTTGTCCCTGGATTATACACGTAGAATTATTTAAAACGTAATTAGTTCTGAAAAATTCACATTAATACTCACTGATATAATGCGCACTGACTGTAGCAAGATTTCATATGAAAGGGAATGACTGTTTAAAAGAATAATGAAGAAAACCACTTTGCATTTCCTCATACACTTTGTTTCATGACCTAAGTTTCGACTAACAAAGTCATCTTGAGGCTTTCAGACCACAAACATCAACTCCACCATTATCTTCTCCCATTGCCAACTCACCTTCCTGTCCATTCCTCTTGGTTTACACGAGAGTGAATCGAAATAAAAGCTTTATTAAATATATTATATCTCGTAATTTCTTAGATACTAAAGATTCTCACTCACACAATTGCAATGTTCGTATGTACTTCTAATTGCGTAAAATAAAAGTACTTCAGCGCTTTGATAATTCACGGAAACCTCTAGAAAAACCATGCGTTTAACTGCTCTTAAAGCCTCTGCCCTATCGACACGCGATGTGCTTGATCTGGTTTAGGAGATATTTATATAGCACTGTTTAAGAACTTCTATGTTGTCCAGGCTTAGTTTATAAAGTGAAATAGGTGAATCATCATTCTGAAATTTCATTCTTCGATGATTATAGATATGTTTCACTCTTTATTACTGAATAAACAAACGAATAAGAGACCGCTGAATCTCTGTGTTGCATGTTGAAAGCGGAGCGGCCATATTCACACTATTGTTGTACCATAGCTTCTCTTCCTGGTGTCATGCCACAAATTGTGGGAAACACAATTAAGCACGTTTCGAAATTGTAGCACTATATCAAGACTTGACTCACCCTCGTAATATAAGAGGGGACTTTCTTCTCTACTATTCTACTGAAGATGAATTCCGTAAGTCAAAATCTAAGTTGTAAAATAAAGAAGTGCTTAAATATAATGGATATCCGGGTCGTGTCTTGAACAATAAAATACTGTGGAATTAAAAAAGTTATAGTTTTTCATAATAAAATAAACCGTTTCCATAAAATCGCGCCTCAAATAACCAATTACAAAGAAATGCATGTGTGACAAGTTCGAAATGGTTTGTCTCATTAAGAATCGTTTTCACGAAGTGAAGCCTGAAAGTGTCCATTTTATTAAATAGAAATCATTTACTTCTCAACATTACTTATTAATTGGCGACAACACCGGAGCATGCATGTTGTGCGTAATTGGTGCCGAATTGGATCGCATGCATCGTAGAGGATCTAGATTTGTAAAACGTTGTTATGATAAACCCACAGTATAGTATCCAAAATATTAGAGCAGCTAGGCTGGGAATCCCTCACGAAGCGAAGGTTGAGCAAATTGAAACTCTTGGATTAATTGGAAGCACGTTTCTTAACAGTGATGTTGAAAATGTATCATTACTCCCATCGTACTACGGTAGGAGAGATCAAGTCAATAAATTTAGAGAGGTTAAGTGTAAAAGAGATACATTTAAGATGTCATTTTCTCCACAAACGATGAGGGATCATAATAACATTGACCGACCGCGGTAGGGTCATGTTCGAGTCCAAATTCGTCAGATGTGTATTCACCCCTTGCCACACACCCTAGCGGTGGCTTGAAAGGTGCATTAATAAAAAAATAAATAAAAATATTTGAACAACGCTATACTTTTGGTGGTTGTTTCAATTTTCTGCTCTTCGCCATCGCACAGCAGAGAGCGAATAATTTCTTTGAGGGATACAACTCTCCTGTCCGGAAGTATTTATCATCAATAAAAAACTCTCTTTATACGCCGAGTTGATGTCGCAACTAGTATCAAAGTCTTTCAAAGACGCCCCTTGTGTTTTGGAAATGTTGACGTCAGAGAATGCCATAAAAACGGATCGGAAATCGTGAATTCAATGCGGAAGTGTGGACGATCTGGCCTAATGCGTTGATCTTCCCCCGGGAGGGGAGGACACTCCATCCTTTCTTCCATATTTCCTTTTATTTTTCGTCCCGAACGATCAAACTGTCATCAGGCACCTCAAGTTTTTTCCTCTCTCTCAAGGGGACCGACATTTATTTTTTCATGCAATATCCACTTCCCTTGCCGTCCTAATTCTCGCTGACCCGAGTGCACGGTCCATCGACATCATTGGAAAACCCCCGAAGGTTTTTATCGAGATTGCCTCGAGATAAAGAAATCGGAGAGCAATCAATTCCTTGCAGGGAATTTTACGTGCATAAAAGATATATGCTTACGTTAAGAGAGAGAGAGAGAGAGAGAGAGAGAGAGAGAGAGAGAGAGAGAGAGAGAGAGAGAGAGAGAGAGAGAGAGAGAGAGAGAGAGAGAGAGAGAGAGAGAGAGAGAGCGGCGTTAAAATTTTAAGGGCGCGGTTCTTCTGCTTAAGGGTTGTGTTCGTGAGAGAAGGCGCGATGCCCGTCGGCCGATAGAAGGGTCGGCTGACCGTAACCCACTGGAGACCGGGAGGTGGGGAGGGGAAGGGAGGAAATCACTTCACTGCCCTCCGCAGTCGAAATGGTTTTATGCTGCAATAAGGTTTTTTTTATGTTCTCCATCCTGCTCCCCAAAGATCCAAAAAACCCTTGAAGAACTAAACCTCGGCACCCGCTCTCCCACCTCGTATCTCTCCCCTCGTATCTTCGCACTGCCCGATTCTCTCCGCCTAACCCTTTTTAGGAGACAACCCGAATGCAACCACCCCCCCCCCCCCCCCCGGGGGCATCCGCCCAAAGATCTTCCGAATGTGCAGCGGATGTGCGTATCTCAATCTCTCTAAGCTCCATAAAAAAGCACGGCACTTTAATTCTCCTTATCGTTTCCCGCGCCGTGGTCTTTTTTACGCCTCTCCTCCTGTCGTTCCCCATCACGCTCCACTGCCCTTTTGCTCTTCAACCCTCACGAGCCATGCTCTCTCCCTCTCTCTCTCTCCGTTCTCACGCACGCACAAGCACGCACTCACCCAAACCCTCATTGTCCTCCGTTCCCCAATGCTCCCCTCCGTCGCCATCCCTCTCTCCAGGGTCAGGGATACTCAAGTGGATATCTCTACTTCATGCGAGCCGATTATTATTATTATCAGGTAATCTACCGGTTAAGGCAGGATTTTGGATGGACACAACTACCAAATAAATATTTTGTGAATCCTAGCAACACACAGTCTAGCCACCTACTCTGCATCGAGTCCTTAATCTCTGTGTACTTCCTTCCTCCTTTCATCCCGTCCAACATCCCTATTCTGTTCCTGCCCTTTCCTCATTTGCCTAATATTCTCCCTTCTATCACAGTCTTCAACACCTCACTGCCGCTCAATACGCCTTTCATCCATTTTTCCTGCCTCCATAGGATTTCTCTCAACAAACCCCTCTCCTCACCAACCATCTCCAGTACTTCCTCATTTGTTTTCCTTTTGGTCCATTTAACCCTCTTTATTCTTTTCCCTACCCACATTTTAAAAGCCTCCAGTCTACGTCTATCCTCCTGCTTCACTGACCACGTTTCCGCGCCGTACATAACCACGCTCCATATCAAAGTTTTTACGAGTCTTTTTTTAACATCTTTTCTCCGCGTCCCCGTCATCAACTCCCTCATCCGTGTGAAAGCATCTTTGCACTTAACCTGAATTGATCATATATTATAGATCATGCTACCAAAGTAGTGAATAGTGAGGAAGATAATTCTGGAGCGTCGACAGTTTAAGAGAAATATTCAAATCTGAAAATTTGAGTTTTCAGTCTGTAATCGCATGACCATAATGGTATGGAGTCAATCTTTCCTTAAAACATATTATTATTATTGGTAATATACCGATCAAGGTAGGCTTTGGATGGTCCCAACTACGAGACGGTACAGCAAAATTTCACTTTTCTTTCCTGACAAAACACAACCCAACATCTTACTCTACAAAAAACCCCCTTTCATGTCCGTATATGAGGTTCATCTCGTATGCCCTTCCTTCCTACATTCCGTCCAACGACCATTTCTGCCCTTTCCTCGTTTCCCTAACATTCTCCCCTCTGTCAAATTCTTCGATATCCCACTGCCCATCAATATTCTCTGTATCTTTTTGATTTCTTTTAAAAATAAATTTAAAATTGTCACGAAAAGTTTTGATAAAAATATTTAAAAAACCATTAACACAGTAATCAACCCGAAGGTCGGTTTAGTAGGTGATGGTGGAGCTCACCCATGTACTAAGCTCGACGGCGTGTGAAATTCACACATTAGGGTAGGGGGACAGTTCCTTTCCCCGTACCGGTTATGGTTTCCCAGGAAGATTTGGTACCCAAAAAGTCACATAGCTTGGGTGGAGCTGCAGGTGTCCAGAGGGACTTGCCCGGGAATCGAACCTGATAAAAAATATATACATTTAAATTTAAATACCTTTTGAATTGTAAAAATACACATTTTACCCTTTTTAAACTTTTAACTAATTTAAACGCTTGAACATAATTGTTAATAATACTCTACTTGGAAAATTCCAAGCTACAGAAGTTAGGCAATGGCGCTTAAAGAATTGCAAACCATCAATCATTCCAGTGAATATTTTAGACAACATTTTTTTGATTGTCAGCATCTGTTCCAATTGTACCATCGTTTAAAAATATGACGTTGTGTTCATATACTAGAAATGCCGAATACATGTCCAAATGCTTGAAGTTACTTTGTACGATTTTATGAATGAATTGTAAACTGAAATACCAAATGTTCTACAAAGGTTTTTGTTGATTCTCCCTTCCCCATGGGAAAATGCCTCTACCCTAACGAAAGGTAGAATTTGAACTTATAACGGAATTTTGAAATAAATTGTGTTTTCTCTGACATAACCAAAATTTAATTTAGATTATAATTAGGCAATGGCGGTTGATTGGAAACATCAAAATGACGCCTAAGGTAATGTGGAAAATGACAACTTCACTGAGATATTCTAAATTTCAGATTTAATCCATTTATGCTCCAAATTTTAAAAAAGCAAAAAAAAATTAAAATGGTACAATTGAGTAACTAATTTACGATGATGGAAAAAATAACATTTTTGTTTTAACCATGCCATTTGCACATTTAAACCATTTACCATTCTGTAATATGAAAAGATGAAAATTTATTATTGCTAAAATATTGATTTTCAAATGTCGTTGGTAGCCAAGGAAAAGCACGTCTCTGTGCACTGACATTTTTTCTCCATCTATTTCTGCGTTTCATGACAATCTAATTTCTAACAATCAGTCATAAACTATTTCCTGAGTTCATACAGTTTCCAATTAATTACATCAGGAGAATACTATGCATCTATTTCTTCAAACTTTAATGGCATACCGTTTTCTATGCTTATATTTTAAACAATCATCTTCATTTTTCAAAGGTCCATAATTTTAACTGTACTACATATTATTTTATGCGGAATTTAACGCTAAAGATATCCTTTTTCTGGGAAAATTTTAATACTACGAGTACCATTGGGTATCGGCATAATTTTTAATTAATTATTTACTTTATTGGATAATGTGGATCTTTTTTCCTCAGACCATTTTCAGTTATTCGGTAAATAACAACATCTTAACAAAATTTGACGATTCTTTTCGAAAATGGGAGGTCAAATTCTACCACCAGAGACAAAATGTAACGATTCGTTTTTGTGGAGAGATTATATCTGAATATCTATTAAGTTTCTGTATATGCAATTAAATAACATTTTCAGGAGAAGTTTAGTTAAATCTCTACACGATGAAGAAGGAATTGAAGATAGTGAAACTCCATGACGCATTTATTACAGAAGCATGAACGGTCTCTACACTACGCATCATCATGTGTCAGGCTCCTTTCCTATTAGAATGAATCTTATGGAATATTTTATTATTTTGAATTGCTTCGATTAAAACACTTGTTCTTCATTTATATTTCTACCTGCTCTAAGTGTTATCCTCAAAATATTGGTTTTTCAATTTGTCTATATCATTCTTGAAAATACCATTTCCTTCGTTTTCTTTAAGATAAATTTTCATCCGATACCTTCCAAAATATTAGCTAACATCACAGCAGTATGATTTCAATCCCTAGGCTTGCAGGTGAATAAATCCTTATAATCCGTTTACCTGACTAAAAAATTTAGTTAGATAACAATAAAAATAAGACGAAGCATGCATAAGGTTTGTATAAAAATATTGAAAACAAATTTTACATGACGTGACTGTGCGTCATAGCACGCTCGCACCACGCAGGGACGGTGGTGGGGGGTCTGACCATTAACACGCTTCAAGCGCCAATCACCTGTGAGTGTTTGCTTTGGGAAGATCGTGTTTTTAGTGGACCCCTGTGAGCGCAAAATACAGCAAACGATTGAACTGCGTTGTGTTGGACATTGAAAATTGGATACGAAGACGTTAGACATGATTCGCCAAATATTCAAGAATGAAAGAATGTCACAAACTACAGTTTTTAAGTGGCTCTTCAAAGATGGCCGAGAGAGTGTGGAGGACGAACCCCGCGCTGGACAGCCGTCGACGTCAAGAACCGACGATAACGTGCAACGTGTGCGTGAAGTGCTGAATTTAGACCGTCGTGTGCGCATGGTCGCAGATCGTATTAGTATTAATGAGTTGACAGTGCACATTAATATCCCTGAAAATTTGGTAATGCGAAATATCTGCGCTGAATTCGTCTCGAAAGTCATGATGGACGACCAAGAACAGAGTCGAGTCCCTGCTTTCTTCTGCAACGCGATGAAGAAGACCCCGAAATTTTGGGCAGTCTCGACTTGGCAGCCGCAGACTATTTCCTAATCCCAAAAGTGAAACCCTCCCTCAAAGGGCATCACCATAAAACCCTAGCTGCCATCAAAGAAGCTTGCACGCATACCCTTAAGGACCTTCCGGAATCCGCCTACCAGAGAGCCTTTGAGTCGTTGAAAAATCGCTGGCATAAATGAGCTGAGGACAAAGGTTTGTATTTTGAAGAATTTTGAGGCATTGCAACAATATCTGGAAAAAATCCATTTCTTCGAAATCTTCCCCGATACTTTTTACACAAACCTTATTAAATTTTGGAGAAGGGAATACGAGGTGGCAAGTAAAGTTCTGACTTCGAGGCGAGCATAATGGTATGTTGTTGTAAAACAATCTCACTTATAGCAAGGAAATTCAAACTACCAGTTATCTAAGGGAAACTTGGGGGTCCCATGATTTTCTTTGGAGTTCAACATTTCTCTGAAGATTTGTATGACGTAATTCCGAAAACGAAATCTAAGCCAAAATAATTTGCGAAAGAAATGCGAAACAAATCAAAGAATAGACAACAACATCGAGTGGAAAGTGGGAAGAGAGGGATGTGGAGAGAGAGGGGAAGCTCCGTCCGTTGAGCAGATACGCGAACCCAATTGGCAAACTCTTTTCCTCACGTACGAATTATATGATTAACAGTGTTGAATAGAGAGCGTTGATTGGTGAGCGAAGAATGAAAGTAAAAAACAAAGGTTTCCAGGAAGACATTGCTACTAACATCAGCCAGCAGCTGAAATCTTTAAGCAGGGAACTCGATGAAAAACCTTGAGTAGAGAAATACGTGTACCTGTGCGAGGCATGAGACAGAGACATGGAGTCCACTTTCCGTTCCATAAGGATGAACCAGGCTTAATGAAACCAAAGAGTCACTAATCTTGAAGTGCTTTGGAGGGTAATACCTCATGTACATATGCCAGCCATTTAGTTACCATGAATACAGATTTAAATTATACTTCAAAATGAAATATTGATGTGTACGATGTGATAATATTTAAATTTAAATATGTAATGGAATTGATGACGAGATTTTACTTAAAAAGCGCTAATAACTTTTTCAACAATTCGGCCGTCGCGCGCTTTTTGTTAAGATGATGATTTATATGCCGTCCCGCGTGGTTCTCAGACATAATCTTTCATCGAAATACTTAATTCAATTTAAACGATAAAGAAAGATGTGCTAATTAACTTGTCAATCTAAAATAATTGAAGAAAAAATATTAAGAGCACCGAAGGATTAACCGAATGGAAAAGTTGATGGAGTCCCAATATTTGCTCGGGGTATGTCGTAAGTGTAGTCAAACTGTATGAATTCATGTGAAAAGTTTTGAATAATGTTTTTTCCCGTGAAAGTAATGGTTTAAGGGTCTTAAATAGTCATGCCCTTGGTGTTAAAAGACACTTAAACAATTTCTAAATGCAAAAGTCATTGCGATCAAGGCGATTGTTTTTCACACTTGAAATTATTGAATTGCTATCAAACATAATATACGTGTGTACAGAAACCACTTTCTTTTAAGTATACATTTAAATAAATAGTAACTTTAATCAGTGTAATTTAAAAAAATGGACAATCTTACGGACAATTATCTGCTGAAACGAAAACACAAATTCAGAATTCATTCCTGAAAAAAATCTCAGTGAGACGATTGAAGCGATGTCATTAATGGAAGAACAAGAATTGAACAAGGCATATGCGGAGGACGGCGAGAAGTGCGGGGGTGAGATAAGACTGGGGAGGAGACTAGCTAACAGTTGAGCAGGGACGGGTGGCGGTCGATAAAACTTATATTCGTATTGATAATCGTTAATGATCAACTACCCGTTTCTGATTCTGCTATTCCAACGGATTCGACAAAGAACCGCAAACAACAGACACTCTCGTGGCGGTAAAACTAATTACCACAGATTTCTGAGTCGATATTTTGATAATTAAGAGTCAACATTGCCTCACCATTGCAATACTCATTGAAACGGAATTTTCCAAATTGACTGACCCAGCATTTTTATATTCGCTGATGCACTTAAAAATATTCGTTATGCTTTATAAACAAAATACATCGCTTGAGAGAATGAAAGAATGTGAATGGGGCGAAAGAAATATGCAAGGACAAAACATTATTGAGAAAAACATAGTGAAAGAGAGTTTTTATTCCCTAAAATAACGTAAAATGAGGATTATTTTATATTTTCTAACTCAATAGGGCGGTATGAATTGTAATTGCGTTCATCTGCATCATCTAGGGAATAAAAAGTGGTGCTTTTTCGTTACCACCCACATCGCAGAACTTCATCTAATTCCACCAGCAGGTGTGGAAGTTGTCACTGGAGCGAACTTCTTGATCTGGACCATCTGCTGCCCCTAACCATTGGTGCAGTCTAGTTTTGATCTTTAATGTTTTTTCGTACCCGAATAATCTGAAAATACCTTTTTAAAACCTGAATTATTTTTGCTGCCTCCGAGGCCCTAGACGGGAGTACTTCAGCTTCTAGGTCGGAATCAATACCCCTGGTGAAAATATGAATTAATTCATGGTGAATCTATCGTGCAACGAGAATATAATCGATAAGAATCGGATTGGATGTGCAAAAATATTGCTTCATTATGTTTACAAAACCAAAACAATGTAACTGTAGGGATGTCGTTAGCATTACAGAAAAAAATGTAATTATCTAGAATGAGGTTGTTTTAGCTCAATATCATTCGATATTACGGTATGTCTTCTTCCGATTACTTCATACCTATTCCAGACGTACTGTATATATATATATATATATACTATATTATATATAAGGAATTCGTCTGTTCAAATTTACATACACATACATTCGTACAACTACGTAAAAACTTTGACCAAAACATTTCAACAGAGAAACAAAGATAAAGGACACTCGCATGCTAAATTTTGACGTTTTGACGGCACGTCCGTCATTATCAGAAGCTGGTATATCTCGACTGATTGAATCCAGTAATTCCTTGTACCCTGCTGAAAGTGGCTGGGATCACCGACTTAGCGAAGTGAGTTGTGTTTGTGTTTTGTTTAATGCTTGTAATTTTTATTATAATTAAATGCAAGTGTGCATGAAGAATAATTGAACACCATAAATATGCTATTAACATACACACACACACACACTCTAATTGGAGCAAGTGAATTGGTTCCATCAGTCAACAGCAGGTGTTAAGGCAAGGGCATGGCCAGATGGGGATCAGTTGCCTGTAAGAGCTTTACTTCAACGGAAGACGAGTTGTGAATACCTGCGAGATATTTCCATGACAAATTATAAGGAAACGATGAGAAAAAGTAGTTTCTATTTCAATTACTATTATTATAGGCAGACATTCTCTTCATTCAATGTCAATGAGGCCTAATACCAATTATGGTATGAATGGTATAGGAATTGGAATTAATGATTTCACCGAGATGTAAAACTTTTGTGTTAATTTAGAATTAATTTTTACCTACTCGATAATCTAAAAACTGACGTTAACTTTCCACTCCAAAACTCAGTGACGACAAACATTTTCGGGTCTTAAAGACGGCCAGAGTCGAACTTTGTGGGAATACTTAACTCCCAATCGCGTTTCCCTATGTGATATTTAAGTGTGGCACTTCCAGAAAAGTTCGTACGGCTCCAAAGTTTTGACAGTCGCGTTTTTTTAGCTGGCTGCAATGTATATGGAGGATAACTAGCTTTCCACTCGAAAAAATAATCATTTCCCTCCCTCCCCCACCTTGTTTTACTTTAAGCGATACAGAACTACCTGTATATTCGGGAAATATCAATCGAAAATGAAGCTACAGCGAGACATTATCCGCACAAATTCTATTTATCGGTGTACATACATTTTTCGGAGCATGGGAAGGAGAGCATTCGAAGGGAAAATAACACCGCGGGAAAAAAAATTTAAAAAAATGCGTGTCCGTGATTGTTCATTCTGGTTAACCTATTGGGGAAAATGGCCTGGGAAATTGGCGTGGATTGTCAGGTTAGCATTAAAAACGCTTTGGAAATACAGCATATATATTATCACAATGGGGAATAATTGATGTGAATATCCAAAGATTTCTCCACACAACTCGCGAATTTGCATGGGAAAAATTTATTGACACCGTGGATAATACCGTGAATTGACACTCAGGAACGTGAGCTGAAAGGATAAATGATAATCTGAATCTTTGAAATATGTAAGATGGAAAAAACCCTATCAAAGGGTTAAAAGAAGAGCCTGATAAAAATTTTTTTTGGTTTATGACTTGTAAATATGTAATAGGAAAGGGGATAAGTTTGAATTGACAATCCTATTTCAGCATATTAAGTATGATAAAGTTACCGAAGTCGTGGCATCAATTAAATTGGTTTTATGATTGTTCTCCACTATCTGTGGCTTATTCAAGAGTGCTTATTAGTTGCAAATCTTGTCAGAGAAACCTAGGGTAGACAATACATTTACTACATGGTTGATTTGACGATCTCTAAGATATTTTATCGCTAGACTAATAGAGAAAGCATTACCACAATAAATTAAATATAACAGAATTGTCTAAATTTTATAGAAATGCGAGTAGTCGCTCATATTTATTTATAATTTAGCCAATACTTAGCCAATTTAGGAGCAATAGTTTTAACTAAGTTGGCACGCAATTTTATACACTAATTATACTATTCTAATAATTTTCTTAAAATAGAATAGTATTTATTATTCAACTTAAAAAGTGAACAAACGTGATTAAAAGAATTTCATGTAAATTAAACAAAGTATGCCTTTGAAATTTATTTCTAATATCTTCTATTAATACATTTTTTTGTCGTTTACTCGACTTGCTAGGATTTGCGGCCCAAGAAAAGATGTGAAAGAGTCGTACGTTTTTGATTGATTTCAAAATCATCATCTATTTTTTTTAGCTAATCCTGTAAATGTAAATTGAATTAATGAAAATAAAAGTTTTTATTTATCTTAGATTAATACTGTTTTTTGTTGATATGCATGTTAAAAATTGTTTCTTCAGTGTTAGGGAAGTAACTTTTATCCTTAGATTCCCATGAAACTTTTTTGAAGTCCAGGCTACTATTATTTGTCTTTTCCTCTTTCTCTTAACCGTTACCATATTTTCAGCCCTTTTTTCCAAAAAAAATCAGGTTAGTGATTAAATGACGGAACTGTGTGCTTTCGTACAATTGTTTTTGTTTTATAATTGCATTTTTTGTAAAATAAACTCGTTGAATATATCTTGCTCTCCATTTCCGCTTAAATGATGTTTTGGTTGATGGTATGGATTTGATTTGTATTTTGTTATTAGTTATTTTGGGGAGTCATTAAAAGATATTTAAATGAAAAAAATCTTAGGAAAAAAATCAACTTGGAGGATTAGAGGTCTGAAGGGAAAGAAGATTAGGAGACCGATTAAATAAGGGAAACAAGGACGGCGTTAGCTTGTGAGGATTTAAAGGGAAACATTAATAAAAAATTTTCGTTGATATATTTAATAAAAGTGAGGAGCGCGATGTTTAGGTGGGTTGTGTTCTAGCTTCCCACTCCGAATGCACGGGTTCGAATCGGAGATGTGGCGCGAACTCCCTACTTGGGATACTAAGTGAAGAGTACTCGGAGTGAGTACGGCCTTCTTCGGATAGGAAGTAAAAATCCATTGGCGCGTTGATATGTGGTATACATACACAATATCCTGCAAGGGCATCGGGCGGGGGGTGTATTGAGTGTCCTAAAAGGTATAACTACACGTAGCTCCTACGTACACTAAAACACATGTTAGTTCACTTAAAATTCTGGCACGCATAAATGTTGATACAGCTCATGTGCTATTTTTTTTCTTTAACTTATTCATCAAAGTTTAATATTCAACTTAATCCAATTTTAATGGCTCTCCAGGTTCAATATTCTTATGTCTGCGTATCATTCGAGGGAAGAGCGCATGCTTGAAACTGTCTGTGACGGTGTATTATTAACTTGGCGCCATAATAATTCCATCTGTTTCGCAAGATAACTTAGGTGCCATGTACCTTTCTAAAAAGTCTTAAGTGTCTTTGTTGATCTCTTCAACCATCAATCAGTATGCATTTGCATGGGTGTAAGTTGAGAGGATTTTTGCATCAACGTATGCGCCACTTTGGGTATAGATTTGAATGGATGCGTTGATTTTGAATGTGGTTTTGTTCTCTTTATCGGGTGGTGTCCTAACACACCCCGCCACACGCACTTGCGTCAGATTGGGGGGAAATTATGTAGATAAAGATGAATCAGCAGTCTTTAAGCCATAATTCATTATGTATACCCGTCATTATACCCATTGTACACATTCAAAATACAATAAATGCAAGTGAAATATGCTGTCTTTCATCACGTTTGTCACGTAGGTTGTGTCATCTGTCACTGGATTCGGTCACGAGCAGTTAGCCACGAATGACTCACTCTGGTGGACAACGATCGTGACAGAGGTAATTGGAATGACCGACTTGGCACATCGACATGCGCGTCACGCTCTCTCTCCCGCCCCCGAAGTTCTCCCGGGAGCCTTCCTCATAGCCTGCCGCCGCCGCGTTAATCGACAGTTACCTCTCCTACTTGACACAACCGCTGAGTTGTACCCCCCCGCTTTCAACCCCTCATCCTTTCCCACACGTGCCCCGGGACGCCCTCAAATAACTTGGCCCGCGAGTCTCCTCTCCCTTCCTCCCTCCATCTCTCGTGCCTCCCTTCCGACTTACGAACTTACTCTTTGTCCCACCCAGGATATCCTTTCTCCCCCTCCACCTGCAGGTTCACCCCCGCCAACCCCGACCCATCCTCCACGAACTCAGTTAACTCTCCCGAAACGTTGTGTGAGCGACCCATGCTACACTTCTCTCGTTCGCATCCATTTCCATGCGTAATGAACGGAGTGTTCCCAGAGGGGAGAGAGAGTCTTACCGCTGAGCTTGGCTTACCTGCTTCGGGACAAGCCATCCAAGCGCGCTCTTTGAGTCTCGATTCGGGGCTTCGCTTCCTTTAGCTTCCTTCATTGTTTTCACCGCATGGTTGCTTTTGAAGGGGATAGGGTCTTAATGTTTAGAGCAATGCGAGGGTTGCGCTAAGTTTTCGATATCTGAACCTACATTTACATACAGTACATTCGGTTGGAGACTTTAGAAATACTGAGGTGAAAGAGAATGGGTAGATAACCTGTAGGGTAATCTGGACGAAATATGAAGAAGAATATTAAAAAATAAGATTGTTTAGCAGAAATTAATGTGGTCGACAATATTGAATGAGAAAGGATTCTGGAGACCAAAATATTGATAACTCTAAAAAAGAGAGAATGTTAGGAAATCGAACAAGAGGATGACATAAAAATATTGACTCTCAGGAAGGTGAGTACAAAGTTTAAGGAGGTGAAAAGAAAATCGATATTTGCTGGAGATAAGATATTTTACCTTGCGGTTCACTTTGAAAGAATCAAGAGTTTTGTAAGAATAACCACACGGGACACATCCGTCTACTATTTCTACCGACTACTAAGAGATAGGAAGAATCGCCACTGCAGATTGAATTCAGTGCATAAAGATTATTTAGTGAATCTACGACGCAGCGGGAGCAAGATATTGCGGCAAAGACGTCAATTAATCAAACGGAAGAAGTAAAGGGAGCCGTGCGGTGAAGTAGTCGATGGTTTGACGAGCTCAGATAGGGTGAACGAAAGAAAGATTCTATTTCAACATCTACGAGGTGTGTTAAAAAATTAACGGGAATTTTAATTTTTCGGACAATAATATTTATTTATTCTTATACATTGATGTTGTCACCTTCAAAGTAGTCCCCATTGGAGATTATGCACTTCTGCCAGCACTTCTTCCAATCCCCGAAACACTTCTCAAGCTCGATCTTTGAGATAGCCTTTAGTTATTTCAGCGATGCGCTTTTAATGTCATCTACGGCTGTAAAACGATGGCCCTTCAAGGTTCTCTTAATTTTTGGAAAAAGGAAAAAGCCACACGGAGCCATATCTGGCAAATATGGAGGCTGGGGCATCGTTACAGTATTGTTTTTGGCCAAAAATTCACGAACAAGCAATGAAGTGTGAGCTGGTGCATTATCGTGGCGCAAAAGCCATTTTAGAACGCATTTTGCTGCCACGCGCTTCGTACCCTAAAAATTGGAAAAAATGTCATCACATGATCCAATCGATATGCCAACTTCATCAGCGACCTCTCTAATTGTGATTCGGCGATCGTTCATAACCATTTTTTTTACTTTTTCCACGTTTTCACCGATTGTTGATGTGCTGGGGCGTCCAGGACGTTTGTCATCTTCAAGGTCTTCACGGCCTTCTTGGAAACGCTTATGCCACTCATAAACTCTTGATTTACTCATGGCAGACTAACCATAGGCCTTTTATAACATTTCTGATACTTTGTTACACTTTATTTAATTTTTTACGCAAAATTTGATACAAATTCTTTGATCCATTTCTTTTAACAAACGAAAATCGCCGAGCTCATAAAACACGTCTAACCTTAGTGCCTGTTACAGACAAAGTCCACAATGAAAACAGCTGAAAGTTCTATCATACTTCAGGGGCATGTATACTAACAAAATAAAAAAAAGTTTGACAATCGGACTCTCCAAGCCCGCGAAATGAAAAAAACTCCCGATAATTTTTTAACATACCTCGTATATAATACATTGCAACAATTTCAGAGCGTAAAAATCACTCGCCTTGACCGGGATTCGAACCCGGATCCCTCGATATTTTTTGGGCTTTTAAAAATTTTAAAGTTTCAAAAAGGTTTCAAAAAATTTCAGAGTTTAAGTGGACGCCGCGATAGCTAAACTGGCTAAAGCACTCGGCTAGAGGGATCAGGGTTCGAATCCCGGTCAAGGCGAATGATTTTAACGCTCTGAAAGTGTTGCAATGAAATGCATGTTAGCGGATGACTCCGTTAAAAGTTACTGTTGCGGAGTCTCCCGCGGTTTCTTGAAATTTGTCTACATAATACTCCATAAGCCGTTTCCCAAACCCAACGGCGTTTGACGAGGGGTGTTAGGTCACCAGCCATGCATACACAATCACAATTATTATTACTACTCACATTCGAAAAAAGTTAACCCCCCGAAAGAAGGTACTTAAATGCAAAAGTATTCAATAACAACATATTCAAATCATGCGGGAAAAATATAATAAAGATGAGTGTGATTAAAGATAATGTAAAATATCGACAAAGACACATGTATATACTACCAATACCAATTATCTCCTTGGCGCCTGCGGTCACATCTACTTTCAACTCTAATTGTGCGAGGAATAAACGACATTTTAAGTCTATCCGTTGCTTTTATCAATCCCCCAGACTTAACGTACGTTATCAGATCTACTTTAAAAAGTCGTAATCTCTAATATGTCTTTGTCAATTATATATAAAAAGAACATTAGCGGACCGATAACACTTCCTTGTGGGACACCTGATGAAACGATTAGGTTTTGTTTAGGAGTAAGCAGCAATTTTAAGAGTGACTCCCAACTGACAAAACACCAAAGTTTACTTTTTTGAACGCTAGTCATCACCAAGGAAGTCGTTTAAAAATTTACCGTATCAATCCGATGCCTTAAATGAACTACAAATGTTGACTTTGTCTCAGTTTAAAGCGATGCGTCAGATTTTGAAGGGTAGGCACAAAATAAGGATATGGAAAAGGAGGATGGCTCAGAAAGATGCAAAAAGAAAGATAACGCATCTCGTCAACATGCTCTGATCCAAATGTGCCAAAAGGCTATGCAGATGAACAGCCCATCAAGTGGATTGAGTACCAAACTGTTCATTAATGACGGTCTCCGCGTGGGAATCAAGGGTGTTACTGAAACTACACCCTCCATTTACCCTTTTCAATAAAATATTTTAAAACACTTGAAAACAACTCTCAGGGCTGATTTTTAAAGAATTATCAGCAATATCATTTTTTACCACTCTATCATTATATCACCTTTCTACCGGAAAAGAAGCAATCTTCATCACCACTAGTTACGTGCTACCCATCTTGATAATGACACTCAATGTAAAGAGCAAACTGAAAACAACGTTAAGCATATGCATTCAGTCAAAAGAAAAATGAAAGAGAATCACGTGAAAAAATTGGTTGAGACTTTCACTGCCTTCCTCATTACCGACTCCGCTCCCAAAAGTCTTACGGGTCATCCTTTTCAATCAAGCCCTTGGTCTGTACAAAAACGAAGGATACCAACTACGTGACTCTCCCGTAGGACTCTTCTCCCATCAAAATGGCTACGCTCACTTAGTTCAGTTTGCGCTCTTGAAAAGATGGGGAGGGAAACTTGAGACATGTTATAAAGCAGGAGAACTAAGGGAAACTTATGGAAGAAATATTACTGAATAAATTCGCCTAAAAAAATAATAGTTGGTTTTTGCATACCTAACAGACTGTTACACGAAATAATAGCTATATTTGCGTATAAAAATTTTGACGTTATGCGTCATTGAGTACATGATAAGAATAGTTTCAAACCGCTTTTTTCCACGAATATTTTGCGGCTGCAAATTATCAATATGTATACATATATTTTGGGTAAACATAACCATTTTCCTAATCCTAATAATATTCCTAAAATTAAGATGTCATTATTTTATTATTTATTTTTATCAATTTTCAAATAAATATTTTTTAATGCCATATAACTGCTTCCTGCATTGATACTAATGATGTCGTCGCCCCTGGTTATTTATTATTTGACCCCTCTCCACTTAATCAAACGCAGTTAACCAGAAAGTTTATTCATTTTTACATATGCCTTATTTAGCATCAAGTTAAATTCAGTTTCCTGATTGCAATAGTGCCTGTATCGTAGTTACTTTATTTTATCCAGAATATCTTTTTGGATTTGAAAGTGCAGAGAAGGAATTTGTGTCTCAGTTATGGTATATTTATTCATCTCAGTGGCTAGGAAAACTTTACTGTGATGAACCCTGGCGTTTCTAATACTCTATTCAGGATATGCAAGTCATTTTGGAGTATCTCCAGCCTCGTAACCTCAAATTTCTTGACCGTGTCCAGCGAATGAATTAATTAGTTTCTAGAACTCTCATAATTTAAAATAATTTCCTCATCTTACTCGCGGTAGCAATGTCAACCAAGAGGAACTCAAAATCATTCTAGGGTGTAAAAAGTTCTCGGAATATCAAGTCAAATACAGCTTTAAAATATTTAACCAGAGGAAAACTCATGTAGCTTCTGCGTCATTAAAACCTAGGGGGAGCTGTTATCTTATTAATTTCTGGAGTACACTTGAAAAAAATGTCTTTAGATAATCAAGGTTGGTCATCTTAGAAAGGAGATCAATGTCAGTTAAGGCAAAAAAAACTAGATCGTGATTAAACGAATTATAAAACTAATCAATGAGCATAAAAGACGAATTTGCAATCAGTAATGCCATAGAAAGTCTGGTTCTCGATTATATTTCCCTGTGCCTCTGCTCGAACATGCGTACTCTCTTCATCATACGCTGAATCTAATTCTTCCCCGTTTCTTGAACCTGAGTAGTACGCTACAAATAATAAGGATTGTGCATTTATCAATTTGTTATGGAATAACTTTAAGATACTTGATAATTGATTACATTTAATCTGTGCCCACCAGTCGCTGGCTCGCATAACAAGCCAGAATAAAATATATACCCCACTCCCCTTACTTTACACACGCTGACCTGGTGCTGCGAATGCAGATGTGAATGAATGATCATGTCTATGAGGAAAATACGAAAACTTTGACAGTAAATTTTACAAGATTCCAAAGAGCGATTTTATAATGTCTTAAAATTTATTAATGCACGCACGTATACTCTCTAATCTCTCCTGCGGAATTTCCCGGAATTCCTTTCAGTATATTTATCTCTAGTTTCATTTCCGATTTTCAAAATTTTGCTTTTATGTCTTTTAATAATTCCGTCCCCGGAATGTACGAATTAATGAAAAGGTTTCAAAAACTTGTTAATTGTAATACGATTACCGAGATAGAGAACACACCCAATTACTTAAATTCTTCATAAAGTGTTTTTCTCCTACTTATTAATGCATCCGAAGAAACATTTCATACTAGGGTTGTCCAACCTAGAATGGATAGGAAGAGTGAGAATAATTTAGGTGCCTCAACCATAGGACTCTATGCATATGGGACTAGCTTTCTGTTAACGCCAGAACTTTTTCTTCATGACTGAAGAAACCATCCACAAGACGATATGAAGATGCTCCATTCATCATTTTTCTATTAATGTCTAAACGATTTGAATAACATTGTCCAACCGCGTTAGGGATATATTCGGGTAAAAATTATTCTGGTGTGTATTAACCCCCTGCCTCACACTTTGGCGGTACTAAATTATCTACATATCTAAGAAATATATTCTGTGATTTGGACGTTATTACTTCCGCGGAATGCTTGGAATGCCTTCGGGAAGAGTCATTCTTTCACTGCCGTCATTCCTGAGTAAATTGTTTCGAAGAAAAATAAAGTTTTTTTGCAAATATTTTTTGCATAAAATAATATCATCGGACACCTCGTTACCTCCGGTCGAGCTCAATCGTGATTTGGTATCGGGCTCACCCGTATTTATTACCAAAATGATGTATCAAGCAACGGCGAATGGAGGCTTGAAGGGGGGCCTTCCCGCGGCCTGCAGCGTTGGGTCGCGTTCCCTGCCGGTGTCTTCTGGGGGGAGACAGTGGTGTGTGGTCCATGTCCGTGTGGTGGTGGAATTTCCCTTCTTTATTTTCAAATTCTGGCTTGCACGTTGTTCGATGGCTTTTTGCTGCATCCTGGGGTGCAATTGTTTGTTAGTTGATATTATGTTTGTTTGCATGCGTGTGGGTGGTGGGGATTTTTGCATGAGCGTATGAGCCGCTCTGGGTGCTGATTTGCATGAATGTATTTTTTGATGGGTTTCCATGGATGTTGAATTAAATAAAGTCCAGAGAAAATCCGCCGGATTCGTTAAAAGTTGTTATAATAAGAACACAAGTGTGACAGGTCTCTTAGTGGATTTAGCCTGGGAACCACTTGAGATGCGATGAGAACAGGCGGAACTTAGGACATTTAGAAAGGTTCGGAACAAACGAGTTTAACGATGACACTAAAGGAATTACAAACACTACTTAGGTAGATCAGACCACAAACATGAAATAAGGGAGAATGATTCCAGAACAGATAGATTCAAATACTCATTCTTTCCCAGAACAATCAGGAATCATAATAGTAAGAAACCGGTCACTTTAGAAATATTAAAAACATTTAATCTACAAGTCGGAACAAAATCAAATATTGCAAAGATATCGGGTATATTAATAGGTGCATGAGTATTTTGGTAGTTTGAGTGTTTGCACGTGTGTGGGTTTTAAGGGTTTTTGCATAAATGCATACCATGTTTTTTTGTGGATTATGTAAATTTATGACTTTTACATGCGGGTTTTTTCTTAATTACGGGTGGTGCCCTGACACCCTCTGCCACACGCCTTTACGGCGGCTTGTTGGGTATTAAGTAGGTGTAGATATACACATATTTGTCTTGCAATATAACGCCGTCAGGAACGGGAAGGCACGTGAAAGGAATAGTCTGCACGTGAGTGAATGCATATGGCTGTGCTTTTCTGCACATTTCTCGGTATCGTATGTGCGAATGGAGGGAGGAGTGGAGGAAGGGGAGAGAAAGGTCGAAGGAGGGGGAGGCCGTGATTTGGGGGGGGGACCGGCAGACCGTATTTAACCCCTGAGGCACGCAGGTCTCGGTCCTGTTATTCTCTGTGGTGCTTCATGGTTCCCGTGATGTTGATACCGAATGCGTGCAGTCGAGGGACAAGGCAGTGAGTGGCACATTCCTTCTCTCTCTCTCCCTTCCATCCTCCCCCCTCCCCTAACCTCGGCAACGCCACATACACTCATACACACACACACACTCAAACCCTAAAGCGTGCGTTCATTGTTGACCACCGGCCGAGTGGTGTTAGTCGTGCGAGTTGGCCGTAATGTGCCGAGCTCATTAGCAAGGTCAATTGGGGATGTGTGTCCCCCACCCCTCTTCCCAACACCATTTTGAATATTTTAATTGATCGTTAAAGGGCGGCTACGTACGTGCACAAACACACACACGCACAACCGCACACACGCCACGAACAATCTCTTCCGCCACCGCGTCCCTCCCCGCACATCCCCCAACGTCCCGAGCCCCACGGGAGAGAGGAGGGAGGGCTGAAGTGGGAAGGGGATACAAGGGGGTTTGGAGGTCGGAAACAAGTATTCCAATTAATAGTTGGCTCTGCTCTTTAAATCTCAATTAATGAGGTTGCGGAGGAGGGTCTCTCAGGGCCCCAGGGGTCGTGACGAGGGCAGCGGAGGGGGGCGGATCTTGCTCTGGTGCGGGAAGGGGCAGGTGAGAGGATGGCGACGAGAAAGGGTGACATAAAATGGCGGGATGGAGATGGGGTCATGGGGAGGAGAGGGCGAAAAGAAACACGAGGGAGGCAAATATTTCCTCGAGGGGCAATGCAGTCATTCGCTCATTAACAGGCACATGAGCTCGGAGGAACTGCTGAAAAATACAACAGAAATTAATGTCGTGCCCCCTGTTGAGGTATTTCTCGATGTACACAATTTGAGGTCGTTGGATAAAAAAATTCGGCAGTTTTACAAAGGACTGATGTCCTCGAATGAGCGTCTTAGTCGCCGATGAGGAAAACAATATTAAACAATAGAATATTACTAATGTTACGTAATTATCATTACATCATACTATTTGGGTGTGTTAGACCACAAAGATAAGATAGGGAAGATAGACACCAGTACATAGATATAACTAGTCGTTCTTTCCTCAGACAATGAAGAATAGTAATTGTAAGAAATCGAGGTAATAATAGAAATGGCACAGGAAATCAAGTTACAACTGAGGTGAATATTAAACGCTGTGTTAGGGATCTGGTAAACTCGTAGGTGCGTGTGCTTGTGTATGCTAATATATGTATTTGCATGTAAGTTTTCGCCAATGTGAGCGTGCAATGGTATGTTTTTGTTTTCTTTACATGTGATTGAATATTATTTTACGGGTGAAGACCTAACAGTCCCTTTCAGCCGATTGCGGTGTAATGTTTAGTTGTAGATGTATGTATTAGTACAAAATTGTTTACAATCCCATTCTTGATTGCCTGTGACAGTGTGAAAAACCTTTGTTTTTTTAAGAACACAGGTTGCTAACCTCACAATCAAATCTTAACCCAACTACTAGCCGGCATTGGTATTCTGAATTACACAATTCGCCGATAGGCATTCAGGGATGTTTGTTTGGAGTTTATTGTAAAATCACAGCGAGAAAATTGAGTATGGGCGTTTAGGAGGGAGTAAAAGAAATATTTTTATAGTTTATAACCTGGAGAAAGCTTTTGACTGGAATACGATACAACGTAATTGGAATCATTTACTACGACAGGATGTTGCAACACATTCTATAAAGAGAACAGGTGGCAGTGATTAGATAAAAGAAGAGAAGAAGAAAAGAATAGACCACCAGTGGTATAAAGAAAAAAACAGGAGGTTGCATTGGAATTCGCGGAGAAAGGATGAATATGTTGCGAATTGTTAATGACTTGCAGAGACGAAAGAATACCTGAAAAGGATACTAGCAAGTATGGAGAAGGGTAAGAATTATGTAAAAATTCAAGATGAGCATGATTTAACTAAGCTAACTGTTTGTATACGAATTAGTTTAGATAAACCTCAGGTATGACTAGGAAGAGGAAAAGAGGAGTAGGCAGTCGTGGCAGGATGAAGTTAAGGATAGGAAGAAAGGATTGACATAAGAATGAGAAGCATTTAAAACTCAAAAGCTTATCAAATATTCACAAATACAAAAGACTTTGGTGTCTGGGAGCGCGATGCTTGCGACCTTTGATTGTTTTTGCGACATTATCTGCATACATTATCAGCAGCAGAAACGAAGTTTCGGAGGCGGAGTTGGTGTGAACCCTACAATAGTGAATTAAGGTCGTTTGGAAGGACGGAAATAAGAACATTGCTCCCTACACGTAGCACGCACCAAAAGGAGGGATCCACGCGGGTTTACTTGGGCAGCAAAAAACTTTAAGCTTTATGAAAAAGTGTTATGATTTGGTTATGTTTCAATTCCAATACATCACGAATGACATATCACAATTCGTTCAATGTATTTCAGTGCTCATTTGATATAAGGTATTCGTTACCAATTTCCTAGTTTCTATGAGTAACAAGAACTTCTAAGTAAACAAGTTTTGTAATTTACGTAACAAAATTCTACCCTCGTCGTTCAAAGCTCATTCTGGAGAAGTTAAATTGATTTTTGTTATTTACTTTTCCTACATTACTCACTCGAGGTCTTTTTAAATTCGAAATGTTTTATAAATTTGTGTCTGATTTTCATAGCCCCACGAAATAAAAACTATATCCATCCCAGTATGCTCGTACGGGAGAGTGAGACCAGGGTTGCGATCAAGGGTGGGATCGTTCTCCGGGGAGACAGATTTTCTCCGTCGTGGAACAAAATCTCTGGCTTCAGAGAATTTGGACCCCCTACTCACCTTAATTGCTCCAATGACCTTGACTCTCAACGATCTCAAATCGCTCTAAACTCCGCCCGCCTATCTATTCAAAGGCGTGAGAAGTATCCCCGTGACTTCTTTCCTATCTTTTGTCATTCTGATATGCTTTTAATTATATGTATTAATGGAGCGAACCATAGGGTTCGTGTCATGTCGTTCGAGTTCTTCAGTCTCATGCCAAACCAGTCTCTATCATGAGGTGAGGGGAAAATACGCTGTTGCCTCATTGTCCATAAAAAAATATATGTATACATATTTTATCCAGAATTGTAAAAGTTACCTGTTGTCAACCTTGACCCTAAGCTTCCAGCAATCTTAATTATTTGAGGACGACACAGTGATTCACTGAGGGATACCGGCACTTATTGTGCTACTCTCTAAAGATTTAGACAAGTTATCGGGGTGGTGTTTCAAAGAGCGGTTAGAATTAGAAAAAAAAACAGAAAATGCATAGGAGTGTAGTTTTGAAGCGAAAGAAAAAGGATATACATTATAAAGTATATGGGACTGAGTTCATTTATGAGAATTTCAGGTCATGTAGAGAAACGTATTTCGGTGTTTTACTGACAAAAAACCTTTCATAGGATACATACATCAGGAAAATATCCGGGTTAGGCTTCAAGAAGCTAAGTTTAATTAGAAGGATCGGAGGAAAATGTTATGAATAAGTAAGAGAGGAAGTTTGAATTCGCTTTATTTAGACCAGTATCTGGGATCTGCGGCAGTAAACTTGATTCAAAAGATTTTAATAAGGTTCTGAGAAAATCGTATGGGTTTTTTTAAAAAACCCATACGATAAGCGAGTAAGCGTCAAGTGTATGTTGGAAGAATTACTAAGTCTAAATCCCCTGTTTCTCAAAGAGAGAAGGGAGGACTTTGATTTTTAGGAAAGTTTAGGAAACCTGTGTTTTGTAGACAGAGCGAATTTTTGTGGAACCAAGTTACTTCTATTGATTCGACCGTCGATGTAAAATAAGAAATAGACTCCGTCAAATACAGATTGAAGGCCAAATATTCAAGATTCAGGCAGGCTAGTACCAAACCGAAACATAACAAAATCGAACCCCAGAGACAGGAAAAATAAGCTTAACTTGAATAGTATAATATGATAAATTGGTCAACTCCAACAATTTTTCCGTGCTAGGAACTTATGTGTACAAGAATTGAACACAAAACATAACATAATTTGCTTGATGTGCTGTGTAAAATTGTACGTAACAGCATAGATTTGATATTTTTCTTGTTGATTGGGAAACTGATATTAATGAGATTGATGGGATGAGTTTTCTTTTTTTATGTGTGTTAGAGATTGGTGTTTGGGAATTTTCTTTTTGTGTATTTTTTCTGACTGATTTTATTTGATATTGATTTTATTTCAATATCAAGAGGGTAGATTCCTTTAAATACTTGGGTGTAACAATTACTCACGATCTGTCCTGGGGAAAACACATAAGAGAAATATGCGGTCGTGCTAATAAAAAATTGGGATTTGTGAAAAGAGTGCTAGGTAAATGCGACGAAAGGGTGAAAGAACGATGTTTCCTTGCCTTGGTCAGGCCCCACCTAGAGTATGCTGCCAGTATATGGGATCCTCATAACATAAATTTGGTTTCGGAATTAGATCGAGTTCAGCGGAGGGGGGCTAGATTTGTCAAACATTGTTATGACCAACTCAGCAGCGTATCCACTTTGCTAGACAATTTAGGTCGGGATTCTCTTACACAGCGGCGTTTCCAATATAGATTAAACTTATTAAAAACATTTAAAGATGGGCCCTTTTCCGATGACATCAAGGATATAATACGAACCCCAACGTATTACGGTCGAAGGGATCACGAATATAAGACTAGAGAGATAGACTGCAAGACTGACAGGTTTAAAATGTCATTTTTTCCAAGAACGATAAGGGACCAGAATGCTCGTAGTCGAAATTCCCCAGGACTTAGTTCATTACAATAAGTATTAACGTACAGGTTAGGGACTTCGCGAGGATGTGTATACATATGTGTATGTATGTATGTATATATATGTATGTGTGTATATATATATATATATTTTTTTTTTCCTACAGGTTCCCCCCACCTTTCCTCACCTAACTCCCAACCCCCTCAACCCTTACCCTTCCCTCATGGTGCTACACCCCCTGCCACACACCTTTTTGGTGGCTCGCAGGGTACTTATGTAGATGTAGATGTAGATTTGTTTCCTTTTGTGATATTGATTTTATTTGAGATGTCATGTTATTTTTCCAAGGCGTTTGATTTGTGATATCTGGGACTTGTGTGTCACCTGACATTGTCTATCTGCAGATGTGAGTTTTAATAAAAATAATAAACTAATATTAACTCAAGTTTATGGAGAAACTAATAATTCTGAGTGTGTGCCTGGTGCCCTAACATTCCCTGCCACATGTCCTTACGGTGCCTTGCGGAGTATTGTGTATATGCATAATGAAGTAAAGAAGCAGCAATTTCGCTCACTCATACTACGAACGGCTCCTGCAGAATGCGTTTCTTTTCTAGTAGAATGAGTGACTAAACGTTCGAATACCTTTAAATCTTCTAACGATGGTGAAGAGCATTTGCAAATCCAGTGGAGGAATGCATTGACCTTAAGAGACCCATCCGCTCAGGATAACAAGATAGTCTTAATTACAGTTATGGGGAGGGGAGAAAGAAATTAATGTTCTTGGATCATCTCCGCTTTGCGACAGGCACGGCAGCAACGGCTATTATTTCCCTTGGGAATGTTACGGCTGCCTCGATTCTCTTTTGTCCGTTGATATAAACCAGAGAAGCACCGTGTGCATTCGGGCGCATTCGACCTTCGTTATTTCTCTCTTCACATGCGATCTGAACGCTCGCAAGGTTCAACCAATCCATTATACGATGGAGCATCGTCGTCAGAAATCCTGTGCATGCATCAAAGCAAACCAAATTTGCGGTTAAAGGACCTTCTCCTTCCTCAGCAAAGCAGGTCAACGACCACCTCTTTGATACATGGAGAGATTACTCAAATGACGCAATTCCAACTTCAACGTGAGTTCAAAATTCTGTTGAATATATGATCATCGAATTCATGTTGCACAAATTTTTTTAAGTTCTTCATGCTGCGCTACTTAGAATTAACAACATTACATCTTGAATCATAGATTTAGTATTATTTCTACACGCATTATTTTATGTAACCAGGCTAAAGACCGGTGATCCATATCCTAATATTTTTGAATTCATGTTTACGATAGTCTAATCAGTACATCGTTATTTAGACTTTGTAATAATTTCTTTTTTTAGCATATTAAGTTTTGTAAACACTAATAACTAAAAAAAACTACAGTAAAGCTCCATTCGAGCATGATCCATTCACTCAGCATCTTATATCCATTTAACGGTAGATTTTGGACGGTTCCTAACGATTATTTATTTCTCAGGTTGTTGATAACTTCTTTTTTTTTACTGATCATTATTTATTACTTCGTAAAGTTCTCTTTGTCTCCGTTTATCACAGAAATATAGTGGTGTTGGTCACCCATTGCCTTGCTATTTTTTAAGAGTGTTTTAAATGTGACACAGTTACTCAAATGACCTTCCCACTGGGGTCAGACGACTTGTAATCGCCTCGCTGAGGAACAGACGTTGCGTCCACTACATTTCATTTGGCTCCTAACCTTCGATCTATCTGGCATTGATCATCATCATCATCATCTGCAGCTCTACAGCCCGGTGTGGGCCTTGGCTTCCTCTATGATATGCCTCCATTCAGTTCTTGTTCTTGCTTTTTCCTTCCATCTTGTAACTCCCATTGCCTTCAAGTCATCCTCCACATAACTTCAATCATTCTACCCGGTTTCAATAATGTTCTAACATTCCATGCTGCTAATTTCCATGTACTCGTTGTCCTTGTCTGTTTGCCAGGTCGATATCTTAAAAATCCATCCTTATCTATCTGAGGCACATTTAGAAATTTCGTAGCAAGCGAATTTTTTAAAGGGTAGGGTTGCTAGCCCTACGCCTAACCCCCAACTTGGAGGGGCAGAATTTATATTCAGGGTTTATTCCCTTAGAAAAACTTGTTTCTCTGCACATAAAGAGCCCTCTCTACCCTATCATGTGAGGCACACTTAGTCTGGCAGTTCAGTCAAGACCTGTCCGGCAAGGGAGGCCCTACCAGTAGCTACGCTACCGCCGGCATAGCTCTTGACATCCTTACCGCACGCAATCCTCCCCACCCGGCACTGAAGGTGCCTTCGAAAAGGCGGTGCCTCAGAGGGAGATTCTGACATTGATACCAGGAGCAAATATTATTGCTCCCGCCAGCGCAGCTATAGACGTCAAGCTCTTAGGATAACACCAAGTCAAGGTCGTAGTTCATAGGAGCGAATGATTCATACGCATAAAACAAATAATGTCCAACCTTCCAATGCAAATCGTTTAGGTTACAATAGAATGCTTTTAACATCACCCGATTGAAGTAGAGGATATGACCTAACTAGTATCCCATATACTAGCACCATATTCTAAACGAGGCCTAACCAGCAAAGGATAATATTTATCTTTGATCTTTTCATCGCATCATTTTTCGGAGACATTGGTGAAGACGCTTTGAAAGAAGGAATTTAATAAGCTAGCTCTTTCCAAACTACTGGTCACACTTTCACCTTTTTGATTTTTGAGTAAATTAACTGTTGACTTATTTCCCTGAACCTCTCTGACGTTCGACCGAAATGCTTTCGAATTATCTTTCACATTTTCCACCAATTCTTCCCTTTTGAATTTGCTTACCGCTTTCCGAAATTCCTTCTTGGCATTCTAGATATCTGGTAATCATAATTAATCTCATTATTTTTGTCGATAGAGAGTTCATCCTTAATATTTTTCATATTGGCGTGACATAGCCTTTGACGTCGTAATGCCTTTCTTACATTCGCGTTTTACCATCTAGGCCCCGTGTTATCTTTTATAGATTTATTGGGAATGAACTTATTGACTACTGAGCGCGTGACCTCAAGGATGTGATTCCTCGTGTTCTCAATATTTCGGTGATTACTATGTTTCTTAAAACTTGCTAATTGACTCTATAGCACGTATGTTATGCCACAATGGCCCCATTATTCAAACAAATAAATTTTCATGAATAAAATGGTTTCAGGCGTCACTTTGTGGAAGCGAATCATATCGGAAAAGAAATACTTAGTTATTTCACATATATTTCATTAAACACGACCATGGTTTCTCAACTTACAAAGTCATAATGAGTCGTCATCATCACCGGTAAGTCAAAACCGTGGTCGTGTTTAATAAAATACGTATACTATATGTGGAATAACTAAGTACTTCTTTTCCGAAATAAATTTTCCTTTTAGGCTTCTTATTCCTGACCCCATGTCGCCAACTTACTGCCATTTGGTCAATAATTCATTTTATGATTTATATGGTTAATTTTTTTTGGGAATTTCGTTTCTAACACATCAAGAGCATTATCGCTCCTGGTCGGTGAAGTGGCAAGGGAATTCAATGAGTTCAACGAAAAAGATTTCAAAAGCAATTCGCAGATATTCCTATGTCTATCCTCCGTTTCAAAACTATATGTGCTCCAGTCAATAGATGGGACATTGCAATCTCCACCGATTATAACACCGCGATCATTGCGTCGATATAAAAAAACCTTTGATTTGCTGATTTCTAGTATTTAATTGTCTCTTTGGACTGGCGATCTGTAAAATGCACATGCATAAATTCTTTTGAATTGAAAACTTTTAATTGATCGCCAAACTCTTTTATAACAATTACCCAGAATTCACCTCAGCCCTGCTGACGCAAGAATTTTCAACTGCAATAAAGACACCACCCCCGATTATATTTGCTCTCAACAGAGATGGATTTGAGAAAAATTTCACCGTTGGTGATATTAGTGAATAGCCAGCTTGCTGTTCAAGTAATAATATCTTAGTGTGAGCTTTAAATAAGGTGATGATGTTGTGAGACTTTGTTTTAACCTTCGGCAATTATCTCCCAGTACTTTTCTTGGGTATTGGTATTGGTAAGTACGTTTTCTTGGTATTGCGGTATTTTGGATTTTTGGCGATGATCGTTTTGTTATGAATATTGAATCCCTTGTAAAGTTTTCCGTCCGGTGCTATCTGACTCGTGTAAATTGCACTTTTGTTAGCACTGACCCTCCCTTCATTTCTCATTCATTGCATTCTTTGTTTGAGATTTCATGCATTTATTGCCATTGATTCTATACAAATTGTAAATTTCCGCAATAAATTTTACAATGAGCATAATAGATCGGTTTTAACACCATTATGTCAATCTGAAGAATTAACTCTTAGCTCTTTGCAAATTCTCATGGATGAAGAAACATGTCTGGTTTTCTTAATAATAGCCGACCCCGGTGGAGGTGGGGTAACATCCTTACCTGCCAACCCAGAGGTCGCGGTTTCCATTCCCACCTAGGTGAATTTTCCTCCTTCTAGTGCTTTAGTATATTTAAAAGTCTTCAATGTCGTTTCTAAGGGTTAGGTGGAAGAAGAGAACATTAGTCTCAATCTCGCCCAATTAAGTCGATAAATAAAATAAAAGCAACCCGTGTTTCTTTCATTGTATGTATATCATAGGAATTCAGGAGTTAAGGAGTCATTAGAGCTGTTTGGGGACAATTAAATTATATTCCGGATTTGTTGGAACCATATTCCTCGCATGATTTTGCTCTAAAGTGACGTAAGGAGTTCAGTCCACAATTTTGGCTCTCCATTTTATTTACACGTAGGATGTTTCCACCGATTCCCATCCGAGAAACTATCAGATTCCGGAGTACGTACTCAGATTTTAAGGCCTACACTTATCACTAGTTTACTCAGTGCTACAAGTGGGCTTACAAGCGGGACCCTCCAGTTCCAAATCGAGTTTCTCAACTCCACTCAGACAGTTTGTCTCGCTGTGGCATATTGCTGCACAGAATGGGTAATTATATTTTTAGCGTATAAACCTTGACGCCGCCAGAGACCTCGTCAACGTAAGCTCAGAGCTTCGAGAATAATTCATTAAATTATCCAGAAAAATTGACGAATTGATTTTAACTCATTAAATTATGACGATTTCATTTTTGCACTTTAAATTATTTTAATAAAATAATATAACTCCTTATTCAACAGCCATAGCACAACAGAGGTACCCAGTGAATGAAACTTACTTGTACTTATAATATAACCAAGTGGAGCAATCAGTGATAGTCAGCAACTGTTACATCTTGAACTTGAGGATTGAAAATATAGTTCAAATATTTAGTTGAAACTTTTTTGAAATGGGAATGGAAGTAAGCTGATAGTAAATTTACGTAAACAGGCATCTTGTGAAATTTTCGTGTTTTTGTCCCTGCACGCCGTTTGTCATTTCAAGTGTTCGTGGACGATAGTAGTCCTAGTTTACAAACGATGATGTATTCTTCGTCTTAGCGAATAGTTACGGAAATAAACTATGTATACATTTTATTTAAATGAAGCATGGATGCGTGGAAATTGTAATTTTTTGCATCGTCTTCAACCTACTGTTAGCATACTTAATTTCCTTGGACTTTAGCATCTGGATTAGGTGACACTTTTAACTTGGGGGTGGTATAGAGTATACTCGATCTTCAAATTCCAAAAACTATTTATGCTGAAATTAATCTTAGTAAGAGGTGTCAATTATAAATAGGATAAATCGAAGGCCACCATTGGTGCTACATGTCTTTATACATCCATTCTCCACTCTGTAGGTCTCTCTGCTCTCCAATACTACCTCTCCCAACGCCCTAAGTCACACATCACTGAATTCCTTCCCCTTTAGCAATGAATTCTACTTATAGATCAAAGATTGTGCCATTGGCAGCAGATTAGATTCTTCCTCAGAAAACCATTTTCTTGGTCTCGCAGAGAAAACATTCCTCATAAAACAACCCATGAGACCTCTATTGTGGCTCAGATATATCGATGATATTTTTCTTCCCAGGCCATATGGTACTGATTCCCTAAAACCTTTATTTCCAAACTAAATGCTTCGTCCTCTGTATTCTTCAATTCTACTGTTTCCATCTCCCTAATCACCTTCCTAGATGGTGATTCACCTTCCATTTATAGACAAAACATTTCACAATTCTGCCCATATAAAACCAACCAAAAAACAAAAATACCTGCATAATAACAGTTGCTACCCACACCACACCAAGCGCTCCATTCTTTATCCTCTGTCCATAAGAGGACACAGAATCTGCAATGAACCTGACTTTCTTGATAAATTACTCTCAAATCTACACCATTCTCTCCTCTAACGAAGTTATCCTGTCTCTCCTAAACAAAAGAATCCGAAGATATTCTTACATTTTCAAACCTTCCTTCACCATAGTAACCCACCCTCTTCCGATTTGTACCACACATTTTCCTGGCCATGGAGTCTCTAAGATCCATCATAAAAACCTCTAACCTTTTGTCATGAACCACAACTCCTCCACAAATCTTTTTCCCAAACGTCCCTCCGTTACTTTCAAACCCTCCGCCAACTTATCAGATCTCCTCAAATCAACCAATCCACTCATTAAATCCCAGGCCCAGCCCAAAGCGACTCCGATGCGCTGCAATAAACCCAATTCAAAATATGTCCTATTTTCAAAATCCGAACCCCATCCCTCTCCCACCTGCTTTATAACTCCCTCCCACCCTCTACTCGTCAAGTACTTCCAGCAATATAGTTTACCTGCTGAAGTGCCAAATTTGCCCTGCCTTTTGGCATATTGGACAGTGTACCACACCCCTTAATATTAGTATCAATAACCACCGGGCCTCATGCAAGAATTATTCCCTGATTGGAATACCCCCAATCCCAAAACACGCCTCCGAATGCAACACTCCCTTTGATAAATAATATAGTGTATCCATTTTAGCATCCCTCCCACCCTCACCCTGACCATCCACTCAAACTAAAAACAATACAGTAGGCGTTTATCTGGCTCCTTTATTCCTTGAATGAACTAGGTATTAATATAAGGCATTAATTACCCCAATCTTCACACATGTTTATCCTCCCTCCGCCCCCAACATCTTTCCTATTATTCCCACGCTTCTAAAATTCCCCCTCCCAACTCTTCCCCTCGCAAACCTTTCCCCAACTTCCCCTTCCATCCAGTGGCTTCAGCCCCTTCTGTTATACCTTATCCTCAGTTCCTTCCATCTTCAGTTTAGTTCTTCCCTTTCCCAGTTCCATCCTAGAGAAAGATGGCTTATCCACCGAGAGATCGAAAACTTGTGAGTTTCTCTTCTTTTTGTTTGTTTCTGTGTTTTTATATTTGTTTCCTAGTGCTAACTTAATACACATTATTATTCGCATCCTTGAGACTTTTACACAAGTTTTACAATAATGTATAGGTTTTATATTACAATGTCAAAAATATTTTTCATTTCAATATGCTATATTATTATTTTATCCTATTCAATATGTTATTCCATACATCTACGACGGAGACAACAAATGTTGTGGAAGTAATGATTTTCCCTACAAAATATTATTCCATTTTATTTAATACTCTCAGAGAATATGCCAACTTATTTAAATTTTAATGGCATTTCCTTTCATCCATTAGTCAAAGTGGCGACGGGACTATTTTCAAGCATTCCGGATAAAATATTAAAAGCCATTGCAGAGCTATATAAAGCCAACCTTAGGTATAACCCCCAGTGATGATGCCGTCGATAATTCCCATAAACTTGAAATTCAGTTTACTTGAAAAAAATGTTTAAAATTCAAGAAATGGGGGTAATCCATTATTTATGAGTAGATATTCATTAATTAAATTGTAACGTAGTCTCTATTTTATTGTAAGTTACATTCTGTAATCTTCCTTAAATGAAACAGAGGGGGAAGAACTGAAATAATGAGTGATTAAACCACCATTTTAAGATAAAATTTCTGCGTTTGAGGAAGTATTCCTAAAACGACGTCGATGTGAGTGGATCAATTTAAGAAACTGAATTTCCTTGAGAATTAGGTAGATATGACAAGGAGGGAGAAAACGTCCAAAGGAAAAGTAGCCGTCCAACTTGGAAGATTTGAAAAGTACTGAGGCCAAGACAGTAAACAACCAGGAGAAAGAAATTAACGAAGGAGAACCAGAAGCCGCAAATACTATATTCCACTCTTTGACTTTACAAAAAAAGAGAAAAAATAATTTTATGACTCTGTGAGATCCGTGTGACAATTTTTGGGCGGATTAATTAAAGGGCGTCTATTTCTTTCCTCCCTTTTACCTGTAACCCTCATTCCCGTCTTTAATTTCCACCGCGAGATCTCCGTTGCCGAGAATACTGGTCCTGAATTTATGAATGAAAGTGGTGTGCGAGGACGGAGGCGGGCTCATTTTTCCTTTGAGGAGGAAATTAAATAGCGTCTTCGAAATATGTAACTTTTTTGGACGGGATCGTCTCAGTGCCGATGTTCCTCAGCCAATGCGGGAGAGAGGGAGGTGAGGGACGCGGTAGGGTCGGAAGTTTGAGGTCACAATGCTGAGCAAATAAAAACAAAGATAACCATCAATTGGTTCTTAAGTTTTCCCTTAAGAGGAAAAGAATTAACATACTGTTAATTAGTTGTAATGCCTAGGGTGTCTACCAGAGAGGACTTTACCTACTTACCTTTGATCTTTTCGCATTCAAGGATTTGAAATCCATTTTTCATATATAATATTTATATGGCACCATAGAACACAAAAATAAAATAGATTATACATAACTGAAGATGACCAAAAGCTTAAACTTTCTGACAGGTCGCTGTCCTTTTACGTGTTATCTATTTTATTTTTGTTTCTATCGTGACGTCCGAATGTTGTCTTGCTCTCGTGAGTTCTACATCATCAATTTACATATATAGCGATACCAACAAAAACAGCCAAACACATGCAAATTAAACACCAATTCCGAATGAATGCTATACTTGTAATGTCTATATTTTAGCATCCCTCCTACTCTACGACCCTCCGCTCAAGCTCAAAACAACAGAACAGGCGTATATATGGTTCCTCGAGTCCTGGAATGAGCCAGGGATGATATCCAAAGCCATATCAATCATGCGCATCCAAACATTTTCCTCCTTAACCTTTCCCCGCCTTCCCCTCCCGTCTAGTATCTTCATTCTCTCCTCTAGAAATCTTAATTCCTTCTTTTCCTTGAGGGAGGTGGTTTGGACACCGAAAATTTGGAATGCGTGAGTTTCATTTGTATTAGTTTCTCTGTGTTTGTGTTCACTATATATAATTTTATATTTATAAATGTATATTTATTAGTTTGTGCATTCTCTTTCGTGAGGTGTTTTACCAGTGGCAAATATCAAATACATAAATGTGATCAGTGATAGACAAGAAGATGCGGATACAGGTTTTCTCCGTGTTTATTTAAAAGATACTTTCACTGGGAATGCCTGTAAAGACGGGAATGATAAGTGCGAGGCATGAAGGTACATAAAACTGAGTAATTACGCTTTAGTTTCCAAGGTTTATATGTGTTTCTTTGATATAGAAGTCCGTAGGGTAAGGCGTTCTTTGATTTCTTATTCTCATTTTATAAGGTACTATGGATAATATGGTAATATAATATGGAGGTGCTCAGGATGTCCTAAAAGCATATTTCACAGATTTGAGGCATGACATATGTATTAATTTAGGAATTTTTCTTTTTTGAAAATATAACCTAAATTTCATAGTTTTTTCGTAGTTCCAATGAGTTTTGATGTAAGATGAATATCGAATTCCCTGAAACACGTTTCCGTATTTTATTCCGCAGTACCGGATTAAAAAAAAACCAAAAGTGGAATCAAGGCCCAGCAACCTCACCATTGAAATTGATTTGTAACATCTCGTCCTTGCATGTTTCTGTTTTACTTGATTCAACAATTCCCAGATCAACAAAATCGGCGAGACTGGCAATGTCCTACTTTTTTGTAGATATAACGCTGGATTCTGTCAACACGAGATGGAATATTTTACTTAAAAAATGATCGTTTGGTGACCTTATTATTTACTTGAATTTCACTAGAATAGACTGTTGAGAGCACATGCGCTGTTTTTACTCATCAAAGTGGCGCTCAAACCCTCGACATACCTGTATTATCCAGTAAACGAAAGAGGTGTTTTTTCGTCAGCATTTTCCATTAGTATATCTTGAAGTGAATGCTATATAAGAATGCTTACTACTATATTTTTCAGATTTAGAAGATTTATCATTCACATATCTATAACGATCAATTTATGTATTCTATAGGAATATGCAGATAATTTGGAAATGGTAGTATGCTCAGGGAATGGAGGAAGGAAAAGGAGAAGCCGGGCGTCAGTATTACCCTTCCTTTGACGATAGGCGCCAGGGTTTCACATTTTAACGTTCCGTCTAACGGACGGAGGACTCACTCAAGTTGCTCTTTACAAGCAGGGATCTGGACACCACTTGAAAACCCTGCAAGAATTTTTGAGAATGTTATAATATCATAGTATTTCATTTTGTTAAAATCTCACTTGCTGTTCTAAAAATGTCGAAAAAACATGTCTGCATTCGATACGAGTATATCGGAACTCATTACGCTTATTTTAGCTTTAAAGATGATGGAAATTAAATTGACATTAAAGAGGTTGATGTTTCAACATGTAATCTGTATGTGTAGTTATAGATAAATTCGCCGTACGTAAAATATAAAAATTTTGGAGAACACGAAAGATGGGTTTTCAAAAATTAGCTTAACTTGATAGTAAAATGATATCTTTTGCTATTAATAAAATTTGTTACAATTGAAATGGATAAATAAATCAATAAAATATAGATTTTGTATTCCAGCATTAAGAGTAAATTGAAGAACTGATCCATGATTCTTCAGTCCACATCAAAATTACAGGTTTTTTCAAGTATCTGCAAAATTGTGGATGTGTTGTATCAAATAGGCTCTGTTCACCATCCACGTAAAAGCCATTGAGACCATGGCTACCACCTCTCTCTCCTAAAAGCATGATTTTGAGTTACTGGGGGATGAGGAAAGGTGTCGTTTTCCGTTCATTCTATTGCGCCTCAATTCTCTTAAAATAACGGCAAAAAGTGGACTGAAACGCCCATTTCTTTGGAAAAATCAATCTAAAGGCAATTAATACATAGAAACTTCTCGGATTTTGAAAATTTAGGGGTAGACTCCAATTTACGGATCGGAGACATGGGATATTGGAAATATGGACAAACGAAGAAGCATTTGAAACATGATACTGAAGGAGAATTATGAAGATTAAATGGACAGACAGAGAGAGGAATGAGGAAGTCAATAGAAAAGCAGAAGAGGAAAGGACCATATGGAGAGCTCTACGGCAAAGAAGAACTAGATGAATTGGACATACCTTGAGGCACAATGGATTGGTTAGAAATATAATAGAAGGAAAACTTGAAGGAAAGATCCCGCGAAGAAGGCCAAGAGACAGCTACATAGGACAAATTAAGAACGTAAAACAGGAAACTTATCAGAGCCTGAGGGAAATAACACTAAATAGGGAAGAATGGAGAGCTACAGTAAACCATCCTTAGGATTACTGATGATGAGACACTCCATTAATAATTGTTAATCGATCGTTTGAAGAGTGATATTGATTGAATTTCAGTAAATTATACGTGCAAAACAAAATTGTATTTGAAAATATGGGGCATTATTGTTTAAGTTACAATTTTATTACATATTAGGAGGCTATGTTTGTGATTGGATCGAAGGAAAGTATGTGAATAAACAGACATTCCACTTAAAGGTATTGATGAAAAGTTATTTTTAGAATAAACATCCCAAAGGTTGTTAAAATTTCTAGACTGATGCGACCGGAGGAATTGAGAATTCGCTCTTCGTAGATAAGTACGAGTACAACGTCCAGTGAGTCGTGGGCAAGGACGTCATTATTTTGCATGGATCCAATCGAGAGGGTACTATTGCTTCCATTTGATTTTTTCCATTCCTTCATTCTTTCCCCTCCGCGCATAGCCATGCAATCGACAGGGTGAACGAGGGCTCTCTCTCTCGAGTTACAGCGGGATTCCACCGTCGGTTCGTGCGCTCACTCGCTCTCTCAGAGATACGGTTCCCACAAGAGGGATACCATGCGTGAACTTTGTAGCCTAACATAACGCCGGGAATTCATCATTGAGTGTCGGCCGGTGGGTGGGTGCGGGGGTCGCGGTTTCTCGCGTACTCTGTGGAGTGTAAATTCCCCTGAATCAAGCTGCAGGGCAAATACGTGCACCATTCGCTCTCTAGAGGAGTTTCGCCTTGGCGTGTCATGAAGTGTTCTGCGCAGTCGAATTTCATGGAGTCGGTCAAACCTGGACAACGATATTATGAAAACAGCTGTAGCACGGAAATCTTACAACCGCGATTATTTTTTTTGTCGATTTTTCCCTTACTTTTATAAAGAAAAAAAGATTAATAGAGTGACCAACTCATAATCTTTATGATGACATTTTAAGATATTTGAGACATATAGATGACATATTTGAGGCTATTCAACTGTAGCAATTGGGTATTCTTCTTAATATTTTTCAAAACCCTTCCAAATTAGAACCTTCCAATTTATCAAATTTTTTGATGCAAATGAATGGAATTTACAAATGTAAAATGAACTTAAAATACATATAACTCTTGGAACTTTACGGGAATATTCCAGGAAATCCGTCGGGAATCCCGAAAGCAGCTCTTCATACTTCCTGAACGTGGCTGATTCCTTCCTTCGACATTCCTTAACGTGACTGATTGAACTATTACTACGAGGGTCAGTTTATTGTTTTTTGTTGGCGTAGGCAAGAATTGCTCTCATCAGAATCACAAAAGAGTTATTACTTGGAAATAATAACATTAAAATGACTGCGTTCCATTTTTAACCCGCTGCGTCGTTTAGTTTGTGTATGATAGTCATTGAAATTGGGCGTCATTGATTTTTTACAAAATGAATAAAATCTAACATTGTATAGGGATTATTATTATTAAGTAATCTATCGGTTAAGGTAGATTTTGAATGGACAAAACTACCGAATAAACATTTTGTGACTCCTACACAATTCAGCGACGTAATATAAACCAAGTCCTTCATCTCTGTGCATTTCCTTCCTCCATTCATCCCGACCGACACCCCTATCCTCTTCCTGCCCTTTCTAATTTTTGAAAAAGAAAGTGAACGATGGGATAAAAACTGAATTGGGCGATGTTTTTGGGGACTCTGAGGCTTCTGTATCATCAATAAAATATTGGACAACTGAATATAAACGATATCGAAAGAGTAATTTTTATGACGAGCGTCCATTTCATCCAAATGAGATCCCCATGCAAGAAATGGTCTATAAAATCCATGGAATGATAAACAATTCTCAACGAGTTACCAATAAGAAGTTATCTGAGGCTGTGCGTATTTCAAACGAACGGTAACTCAACATTTTGCATGAATATTTAGAAATACGAAAGGTCTGTGCCTGATGGGTGCTGTATTTGTTCTCTGGCGTCTGAACAATTCGGCAGAGTTTTTGTATATGGTCAACCTCGATAAGACTTTTTATATAGTTTTTAACCGTTAACTAAAAAAGAATTTCTGGTGCTTTCCCGGCGTAATTGCCTGATGAAGTTTTCTCGGGTCTTCCACCGGGTCAGGGGTTCCATGTTGGCCGACGTTTCGATGCCCGACTCGTGCATCGTCCATCAACCCTGAGGACGATGCACGAGTCGGGCATCGAAACGTCGGCCAACATGGAACCCCTGACCCGGTGGAAGACCCGAGAAAACTTCATCCAAAAAAGAATTTACCCGAACACCACGGAGACAAAGGAGCAGATGAGACTGTGCTCAGCCCGTGGTGAATGGAAGCTTAAGAAAGCCAAGGTGTGTTTCCCGGTCAGCAAGGTCTTGGCCACAGTTGTTTTGGATACAAATGAAATACTCCCTTAAAACCTTGTATTATGTTGCCTTGACAAATGCAAAGGCATCATGGAAAAGTATAAAGTACATAGACTTTAGACCGATTTTACTCAGATTAGAACCGATCGCAATGGACGAAGAGAAGTGTTCTTCCATGAAGAAAACGCATCACTGCGCAAATTGATTAATAGATTATCGCATAGGATAACCAATTTTTCACTTTTTCTTTCTCATCTTCTAATATCAATTTTAATCATGTAAGAAGATAAGTAATTTTTTATAACATGGCCATTTTATCCCTTGTCAAGACAACCTCTGGTGGAAACAAGTTTTCAAAAAATAATATTAATGAGGAAATCATATTTTCTTCGTCAACAAAATATATTAATTGTGAAAACAATATGATGACCAGAATAAAGAAAATTGTTATTACATTAAATTCAGAGGAAAACAATTTGTATATGCTTAATGAAATAGAAAGAGCACCTAAGACATCCAGAAAAACTGGGATTCGTGGTTTAAGTATGAATTACAAAATGTTTTCTTAGGCTTTTATATTTGTTCTGGATTACTAATATAAACGTTAACTGTATATATTCCGAGAGTTATTATTTTCACACTATATTCATTTATTTAATGAGAGGATAATGCACATATTTCGGTTTAAAAATGCAATACGAGTGTGTGTTAAATATGAATGTCGTTAAGAGAAACGCAAATGTTATTTAAAAAATGGTTAAATGCAGAAAATTGTTCCAAAGTAAAAGAATCTCTGTAGAAGGACTCATGAGGTTTGATATTTAAGAGAATAAATCAATTGAAACTAATAATATTCATTTGATAATAGTTGGAACTTTTAGGATTATTTTCAGTCCATCAATATTTCCTGCTGGGCTTCCTAGAACACTCACCTAAGATTAAAATCAATTTCATTTTAAGTTGTTCATTTTCATTGTCTATGCATATAATTATCAAACCCTATTTTATATAAATAAGGATATCACTTCAAGAGAAGTTTGTTCACCACTATGGTTAATAATCACCGTCTCTTGAATACAAATACTTTTGTAACTCTGGAAGCCATTAGCAAACCAGTTACGAGATGCAGAATGAAAACAGATGAAGAGTTTCCGGACAAAGATAAATGGTATTACCCGCGGCTATTAATTTTGACTCAAATTTTTCGTAATTTGGTTCCATCGTATTGAGTGTTCGTCCTTATTTCGACGGTTATTAAATGCACCTTACACTTTCCAAGACAGTTATGTTCCCACATGAAATGCTTTCAATACTTTCAAAAATCTTTTCTTATCAGTGAAAATAGTTGGCTATTCAGCGATAGTCTGATGGAATGCGATCCAACGAGGACGTAGAAAAAAAAGGATTTCGGAAGCCGCTCTGTCTTGCCGCGGTTCCACCAACCCTGCGCAAGCCTTTCTTCCGCTTTCTTCGCTTCCTCCATGCGGAGATGGAGCTTTTCTTCCCTTTGGCACACTTTCTCGACCCCTTCTCAGCCTCCCGTCCCCATTCCTTTCCCGCTGCCTCATCGAGGGAGTGCCGAGAAGGCGACACTCTTGAGACGGACGAAGATGCCTCCGGACCCAGGCTCCTTGAGCGTTGAAATCTCCGGGCTTCCGACTGTTGAAGTCTCCGTAATGTTGCCATATTTTGGTTCGTTGGAATCGTCTTTGGAGGAACTTCCAGGCGAGTCACAGTTCTGAAACTTGCCCCTATGGTTCTTTCTTCTGGAGAATGGTCTATTATGGCAGTCCTCGACCTACGACTTTCTGTGCTTCGGTTACTCAATGTTTTCGGCTTCCGTCTTTTGATTTCCTCCTTCAATTTATCCTCTGATCCCTTGTAGTCAATCTCCACCCGTTCTCCTTCACCTATATCCGTTCCTTTGCAGTCTTCTATAGAATATTCATACTCGATAGAACTCTCACCTCCCGGTTTCCAGTCGTATACTGCTCCGTCGTCCGCCTGAAGGGTTATAATTACGCCGCCTCCTACGGTGCCCCCGGAACCTCCTCCTCCGCCGTTTTGGGACCTCGGCGTCTCTAGACCGTCCTCCTCGGCCCCGGATTCCCACTGCTCCGTTCCAACTTCGGCCCAACTGCCCCTCCTCCTGCGACCGAATTGCTCTTGCCCACGAGCAAATCTCCTACCCTCCCCTGCCCAAGTCCTACGCCTCCAGGCCTCCCCTTTGGACCAGGTTTGGGGCGTGCCGGGGTGGAATACTGCACCTGCGGTCGGAGGTATGGATCGTTCCCTGGTACCCCCTTTCGATTCCCCCCACGATGGCCTCAGTCTGTCCAACACCTTCCTCGCCGCCCGTAGTCCCGTCTCTTGCATTAGGTGGAAGTTCATGGCAAGAAGGGCCATCCCAGTGAGCAAGTAGAGGGCGCAGAAGGTCAATTTCCCGTCTACCATCATCATGTCCTTGGTGGTAACGTAGTCAGAGAATACCCCTCCGAATGCTGGGGTGAGGTCTTCGTTTGGTTGAGGCGTGATTGGGCCAGAGGTCGTCATCAGGTCCGCATATTCGTCGTCTATGTATACTGTAAGTGAAAGGAAACACGGATGATTTATTATTAGAATTACACTTGACTAATAAAAACATCTTTAAAGAATTTGATCCAGAAATCCAGAAGGGTTATTTTTTGTTTCACACTATTAAAAGAATGAAGTTTAATGATTTTTAAATCATGAAATTGGAAACGTCAGATGGACAAATTATTTTTATTGATGCCATATAAGCTCCCAATTCGTCTATAGGATCGATGCCTAATTACCAGAGCATAGTTGGTATAAGGAATTTCATGTATATTCTGTAATTAAAGTAACCATTGGGTCTGGATACAAGAAGTTTCACTCTAATAATACTCTAGGTTGATCTTTTAGTAATCAAATGAATAAACAACCCACTACAAAATAGATCGACCAAGTGTACACGTGTTTCAAGGCATATGGATTGGCATAGAATCCTAATGTAACGGGAAAGGCATTTTCAAGTAGTTCCATAGATTCTGAGATCCATTTCTTGTCTCCTCAGTAGAAAAAATAAGCATCGAGTAGTGATAAATTTGGACAACGATATGGTTGAATGAAAACAGGAAAGCATCTAAAAAACAACAAATATATATATAAAATATTTTTGTTGCTTTAGACCTGGAACCTAAATAGACGTACTGATTATTTATAAAGGTTAACCATATCGGTAATTGAATTAATCTGATCCAAACCCGACGCGAATTAATGTCGTACGAGCTCATGGATGAGTGATCAGTCAGCGAAACAAACAATTGTTAACGATTTTTGGAACGTTCTTACGTTAGAGACTTTCATGAACCATACGATATAATAAAATCGTGAGAAGAGATCCATTGTTCAATATCAGAGGTAAAAGGAGATTCCAAACCTGTTATCCAATGTTATCACCATTTTTTTAAGATTATAATTAAATCATAATTTCAATATAGCTGAAATTTAAATAAATATTACTGGTATTTTTATTTGTGAAGCACTCGTTTTTAGTCCAATACCAGTCACGCAGAAGAAACTATTTCTTACTGGATCTTATTAATAAGCAGAAAGGAAACTGAGGACTCTGATAATACCTCTAATGGCTGTGCGCGGAAGAAAGAAGCAAGGGAAATTGCTTAGTGGATGTATTAGTTGTAGTGTTTATGTTCTGAAAAGCCTGACAAAAGTTATTTAGTATATTTAAGAGAGATGAGGGGGATAAAGATGAAATAAAGACCGAAATTCATGCCATCTGAGTGTGATGACGATTTTTGAGGAAAACTTTCATCCGAACTTAAGAGGTCTGCGTTCCATCAAACTTGACATGAAAAATTGGCATAGCTCGCTCATTTCTGGTATGAATTACAGTAATCGTCCATGTCTAGAAGTCTTCTGATGGTTCCAGAAGCTACAGGTCCGAATGCGGTGCCCTCGACGGGTCCTGAACTCAAGGCTTCCTTCGTCGCAACGCCAACAGCGGCCGAGGAGGCGCCGGTCCCGTCGGGCGCCTTGGGGCCGGTGCCACCGACTTCCGTCGTTTCGGCACCTCGAAAGGCGTCGCCCGGAACGAGATCTCCAAAGCCCACAGTTACCAGGGAGACCACACAAAAATACGCTGCGTCAAGGAGGGGCCAGCCCTCCCACGCAGAGAACAGCGTGGCGCCTCCCGCCACAAAGCCGGCGATCACCGACAAGCACGCCCACACCGGGATCTGCTTCTCACTCTTGGACGATGACCGGCCGCTGCCACCTCGACGCCGGGCGACGCCCCGGACGCCCTCTGCTGCTTCCAAACTCATCTCGAAGACCGCCGAAGACGCTACTCCACATTCCAGGTAGTCGGAGTCACTGTCACCGGAGTCAAAATTGATTCTCCCTCGGCGAGTGCTGCGACTACTGCCACCTCTTCTCCTCGGGGGTTTCGGCGACGACCAGCTCCCTAAAGAATTCATTCAGAAGAGAGGAAGAAAGATAAAGAAAAGGCAATGGGATTTTGTCAGTTCATTCAACCTTGTTATTCTAAACCACTTAAATCATATAGCGACATTCACTAAATTTCATGTCGTCAAGGAATACACGGCAATTAAATAATTATCCAATGATAATTGTTCCTGTTAGGGTCACCCATGGGTGGGATAGGTTGATGAGTAGCAAACGGACGAAATGTAGTCCGACAGCGGGAGAGGCAGCACTTCCGCGGTCGTCATCTCACGAAGTCTTCTTAAGCAAAAACGACAGCAGCAATACAAAAGACGCAGGAGAAGAAGATGAAATTAGTTAGAATAGGGACATAGCATTTTAGGACAATGTTTAGGACAGGAAAATTAGAGAATATTTAGCAACATACGGAAGGGGAACTATGGACATTTCTGGTTTATGGGAGGTGAGATGGAGGGATAGAGGGGATTACTAGAGTGATCGTTATAGAATAATATACAGCCGAGGGGACCAGAGCCAACCAGGAGTTGCCATAATATTGAATAAAGAGGTAGGAAGAAGCGTGGTCAACATATAACAAGCAACGAATAGGATGTTACTAGGAGAGATAAAAGCAAAACCGACGAACTTGATCATTGTTCAGGTATACGTGGCAACAAGAATCATAAGGAGGAAGAAGTCGATAAGATATCTGCTCAGCCAGAGGAAATAATCGCGTATGTTCCCTCAGGGAAACATTTGATAGCGATGGGGGATTGGAATGCGAGGGTAGTTGAAGGAAAGGATGATGGTGAGGTGAGGGGCTGCGGATTAGGAACAAGGAATGATCGCTAGGGGAAAGCAATAGGCATCTGCGGGTTTAATCATGAAAAACGCTTGATTTTAACACCACATTTGGTTTAGACATACCTTTCAATTTCTTGGGGATTCAGAAATTTGAGGCACTGATTTAGTAACACCGTAATAATTTCGTAGTTTGTTGTGAGCTGATGCGGCTTCAAACCATAATTTACTGCTATTGAAGGGTAACGTAATATTCAAAAGGATGAAGCAGGTAATAAGTATAAGTAGAATGAAAAGGTATGGGGAATTGATAATTGTTGACATGGAAATGAGTGAAGTAGAAAGAAGACGGGAAGCTCTCAAATTAGGAGCATCCAATTCCGCAAACAAAAATACAGGAACAGCTAATGGAAAAATAATGAGGAAACATTGTGTTACAAATGTGATAGTAAGAAAATTAGATGAGAGAAGGAAATGGTAGAATTTAAAAACAGAATTATGAAGAAGGAAGTATAAATATGTGAATGATAAACGGGGGCGGGAAACTAATATGGCGAAGGAAGCTTGGTAGAGGATGCATTGCGATAAATAGAGTTTTCACAGGATAGATTAAATTTCGGCGCTGCATGGGAAGGTAACAATATGATCAGGAAGTATGAACCGGCAACACTATCAAGCTCAAAGCAGAAAAATATAGATTTAGGTAAGGTTCAGAAGAGATGAAAATAACTCAAAGAGATTCTACAATTTGTTTAAGATACTAGGGGAGGGAGTTTTGATGTCAGAGCACCGCTTAAAACTTAAACAATTAAGGTGTATTCAGTAAATAATATGAGCCACATTAATAATTCTTAGACTCATGGGTTAGAACATATGTTAGAAATTTTCTTTTGTAAACATATGCAGTACAGATTATCATAATAGTTACAATTATGATATTTTATCTATCAATAGCAATCGATCAAATTTAATTTGAACATCGTCATCAATGAAATTTGAAAAGAGATTTTATATCACTATATATTAAGCCATACTTTGTAAAGACTGAAGCACCGTAATGCTGACATTTGTATTGATGGTTAGGCGTGTAATATGTTTCCCTAAAGGTTTATTTTAATGAACTGGACGTAGTTTTTTTAATCCTTGCGTGCGTGAAACACTAAGAAAATATATACTCTTTATTTTGTTAACTTTAATGCCTATATTTCTGCATCTCAGTTCCCTTTCCCCCCCAACATCTCCTTCTCGTTCCAGCTTAAAATAGAAGAATCTCGGTTTTCCTTTTTCGGTGCACCCAATCTACCCCAATAACTTCGATCTTAGAAGATTTCTTAGTCGATCATGAAGATAGAACTTTGGGTTACACTTTTCAATTAAGATCATTTCAAAATTAACCATCCGTTTGACCAACATTCAGAAATATAAACGCGTACTTCGATATGCCAAGTAGTATGCTTCATTTTGACTTAGGTACCCATTGAACTCAAAATAATCCAAGGCTAATCCTTTTAAAGCACCCTAGCATATGGGAAATGCAGATTTTTCGAGAAATTGAAGGCATAAGAAATGGAGTTGTGTATTTGACCATTCGATTTGACCGTGGCCGTTACTGCTCTTACGTACGTCCTTCACTTAACTGGTTGAGCGAAATCAAGTGCGGAAGCTGTAACGCCAACTCCGGCTGATTTTGAACGAGCAGTGCCATTTCAATGGGAACTGAAGCTTTCAATTGATTTGCTCGACGGCTCATTTCGCTCATTTTCCTCCTCGTCGTTTTCAATTGCTCCTCGTATCGACCCCAACATCTCATTTATCAACGAAATCCTTTTATTTCTATCCATGTTGATCGTTTAATTTCTGGTGTATTTTCCACAGTACTAATTAGAGCACTGTTTATTTAATAAATATATCTTCAATTAATATCGATATCATTCTTGCTAGCAGTGTTATTGCAAATTTCCTCCAGTAAAAGCTCTCCTGATATGGTTACTTCAAACGGATAGATCAATAAAATCGAAAACCACATTTTCCTCATACATTTACTTCCACTATACGTTTTTTGTGTGACTTTCCTAAAGTTCTGACGCATGAATCTTATCACACATCCATGAATTAATTTTCCGTAAATGAGAGATTAGGTTCATTCTAATTTCAGAAAGCGAGAGAAGGGAAGGAAAGAGAGTAGTTAGAGTGCTCGGCAAGAAAGGATAAAGATCAATGAACAATTCGCGCACCTCCGGAAGTCGGGATTATTCAATGTTCCATTTGAATTGTAATTGATTCATTATGCTACAGCTGATATTGGCATCCATTGGACTGGAAAGATCGGCACATATCTTGAAGCGGTCATGCAAGGCGGGTCATTATTCCATTGCGGAAACAAGAGTGCTGGCCAATGAATTCACTCGAAAGCGTTACTGAGTCGTAGTGGTTTTATATCGGTAGAAAATTTGGGTAAACTCCCCATAAAGAGAGTTGTCTGCCGTTCGCATAAATATTCTGGTAGTCCAATAAATAATTCTAGCAATGAATCATATCAAGTTCGAATGGGAAACTCTTAGTCCATGAGAATAGCAGTATTGGAGTGCAACGTGCATGGGGATTGAATTCTTTGTTAAGTCGTCGACAAAAGCTGTGAAGGTCAAACCGCGCTTGTAATGACTGAATGTCCACACACGTGGTAAAATGTTTTTTACTTGCTATCTTTAAATATTCAATGAATTTATTCTCCCGAATAATTTTTTTCACTTTTAGAATATCCTTTACAAATTGACTTCACTATCACAAAAGTAATACCACGTAAACAGAGAAAATTTACAACATTCCTAAGACAGCTACAACATTTTAGGTCCTGCTGATCCTTTATCTTCCCTTGTCATCAGGTTTCTTTTTAAATTTATAAATGGTTTGTTTTTAGATTGAAACCCTTCTTCCCCTTAAAATCGTATTCTTAGTAAATATACGACTATTCAAATCATCTTTTAAATAATCATTTACCTTTGGGACTAGAATACTTACAGGTAATGTTCTAAAATCCTTTTGATTATAATAAGTTGTTTTCATTTCTTTTCACTTTTCTTAGTCAGGCATTTTAATTGTATCCTTTGTTCTTTATATATGTAGATTGAAAACATTGTAGGTAATAATGAACTTCAATTTTAAACGGATAATGACACATAAGAAAAACACTCACACGGTTTTTCACGGTGGTTTTAATTTCGAATGAGACTGGATTTATTTCGTCGCAGCATCATCAGGTGCATACAAGGTGTACATAGTTCCAAAACGGGGGAGTGGTGTGGATTGGACGAGAGCAAGTGGGGAAGGATTGCGGGGAGAGGGTTCTCTTGTCCTTGACCCCGCCGGCGGGTAAAGGAGGGGGTTGGGAGAGGGAGTAGATGCTTGCGTTAAGGGGCGTCGTTGAGGATGGATGCGCCACAAGGTCGAAGTCTGCTGACCTAAATCGAAGGGGGAAGAGAGAAAGGGATGCAAAACATGGGTTACAATTAAGGTGTCCTCCACCTTACTTTTAAATCATCTCCATTTTATTTTAATTAGGTCTGGCCCGAGTCCCTTTTATCATTGAATAGAGGATGTTGGACTCAAAATCGCAAGCGTGATTCTGAGGGAAGAGATGTTTAGCAAGAAAAAATTTGGTAATTTCTTTCTTGGCGACAAACTTCGTGCTTTCCTTTAACTTAATCTTCAAATCTCCTCCTCTTTTGTCCAATATTTATTACTGGAGTCATAACAATGCCATTTATATGCCCAGCTTTTATACTCATACGCCCTACCTTGTCTTTAATGTGGCAAATTACTTTTCTCAGCCTGACTTTGTTGAAAAGGAATTTTCCTATATTTTGGTAGATTCTTCTCCAGTCGAAGGAAAATGCTTTCATGCATATTTAACCACTTAATTAGATCCGTCTGCGCTCTTTGGGCCATTAACGTAACCAACGGATAATGTGTAACATTTTCTCTTATGAAATAAATTTACAAATTTATCAGAGTTCCCATCACTTAAGGCCACTTGCATGATTCTCTTCAACTCTTTTTTCTTATTCTCTTTAGAGAGAGGAATGGTTAGTAAATGGTGGAGCGTTGAGTTGGATATTGCGAGTTTGTGGGCGGTATATTGCGAGGAATAGGCGCGTATTTCTTGTTTGATCCGTGGCCTTCCTATAATTGTTAAATTCCAACTTTTGATCCACCTATGAGATCTTCAGATCAGGAAAATTAAGCGACCAATTTTTATCGAACTCTTGAATAAACTGAATGATTTTGTTGGCGTTATTAAACGCTTTTATGAAAATCTGCAATTGTATGTCTGACCCCATCCATGCACAAAATACTTCAAGGAAGCAACGGAGTCATCGACGCACCGTTTTTAGATAGAGTAGGTCACTGCACAGCAGTTCATGTTCGAAATCGTCCATGTAAATGTCCGCATAAAATAACGAGAGGGGTGTGACTGATGTTAGACCTATGCTTTGTTTACAGATGTTACCATTAAAAATGATGTATTTGTGAGAAATACGCGCCTTCACAAGGAAACATAACACGAAAGATCACAGGAGCGGAAACGCCTCTCTAGAATAGTGTGGCTTCGGCTAGGAGCAAGGCTTCTTCACAGGATATTAATGAACAGATTACTTACGCCAAAAGGCACCAGTACGCAATTGCTTCACTGTTTTATTTCCAATTGCATACAAGCTATTTTCCTTTAGTTTTTTGCCGTATTTTGATCAAAATTTGGTTAAACTCCGGAAGAGAGAAATCCTAAATTTTCCTGAAAAGTAAAAGACTTGGCGGAAAAAACATTAGAAACTGCAGGAGCTTTTGAATTTTTGGTTATCCGCAAACCGTAGGTGCGCCTTAATACATTGGGATCTGCCTACGTTTTTCTTTTCGTTTGATAACTACTTCAAGGACCTATCGCTCTTCTGCATTATATCTGAAATTTTGGAGAGGGATCACGGCTAAGCAAAGTTTAGCCATTATTCAGGATAAAATCATTGCCCTCATTGATATAGTGGTACTTTTTTTTAAGAATAATCGCCGAATTACCTTTATCAGCCTTTTGGCACTGCTGTGCCGCTTTCCCTCAGAGTCATTTGAACGGTTTTCACAGCAGGGGAATCAATCGTTATTGGCACAAGGGAAGAAACACTCATAACTGCCAGTCTCGTAATTTTTCCTAGAAATATTCTTTTTTTCCTCTAAACTGTCTTTACTAAATATCAATTCATAGTGTCTAGCAGGATGGACGCACTCATTTTAAGATTATGTTTGAACAAAATGCAGTCATCAAGTCACAAATTTTCCATTCCTCAGCTAACCTTCAGGGCAGTCAAGAAAAATGGAGAAGTTTGCAAACATTTTTCTTTTTTTTTTGTGAATAGCTGCAAAATTACAGATAAGAAATAATTTATATATTATATATCGTAGTCACTTAATATTAAGCCCTTTCAAGGATATTTCAAATGTATTATTTATTTTTTTATTATTTTCAACACTTATCATAATTATAAAAAATTTTTTATGTCGAAATGAAAATGTGAATGTAGTGCACTAGGTTTGTCGTAAATCAACTCAAGTAAAGTCATCCGCACTGTCATTGCCATGGAAACGTATGCATTCAGTCAGTCATTAATAAGATAAATCAGAGAAATATGGAGTGAATATTTAAGCAGAAACTAATTTTTATCTTTGCTTAAAACATTCCTATTCGCTTGATCAAAATAATCCTCGTGAGCTCCTAGTGATAATATTTGATTTATTATAACTATCCTGAATTGATTTTCAAGGATACTCTTCCATGCAAATTCTCCAAGGAATCTTGTTCCAGCTCGAGTTATCGTCAGTCTTGTCCTCGCCTTTATTTGGTATCTATTTACGGTTGTTTAGGAGATTAAATGGGAATCTTATTTGTTTAATTTCAGTTGTTTTTAACGAATTAATTTTATACTTTCATTTTTTGACATGGGGAACAAAGAAACGTATTTTTGAAAGGCAGATAATATATAGAGCTGAAGAATGGCTCATAATAGCGATTGCTATTTTTTTAATGTCGTGTGTGGCGAAACTTAAACTTTTAATAGTACCTGGTCCCGAGGTTTGAAAAAACCGTATCATAACCAAAAGACTTGTTATAAAATTATTAATTATTTTTATGGTAATTGTTTTATAATGAATTTTGACCTCCACATTTGAATTTAATCTACTCAGTGCCAGAGTATTACTGTTAGTGCAAATGTGGTCAAATTCTAATGTTTCACAGTATTAGGGGATTTTGGATGCTATACAGCGTGTTTTTTCAATAGAGTTAATTCATTTAAAGAAGTAATTTAGGAGATGTATTCATCTGGAAATCTTATTCAGAAATTTAAACAATTTTTACATTTTAAGTATGCTTAAAATATGTTAAATTGTAAGTATTTAAGACATTTCCTTTTTATCCATTCATTTTTAATTAATAGTTACAGTAAAACAAACTGTTTTGTTTATAAAAGAGACTATTTGATGAACTGACGAAGGAATTTACTTTTTCCGAATCTTTTCTTTGAGTTCACGGGACATTTTCGGGATGAAAGTTGTTAGGGCAACCTCGGCCACATTTTTCCCTGACTTTATCGTGACATCTTAGTTTTTAATGAAACCATGATATGAAATGTGAATTAATATGTGCTCGCCATTTGGCGGGTTTTTGTGTATATTCAAGACGTTACAATATGGTTACAACTTCAAAGGTTGGTTATGAACAATATGGTTCAACTTCATCTTTCTTGACTCATCTGATTGATGCATACTAAAATACATAAAATAGTGAAACTACGCCCAACCACAGTCTTACTATGGCTGGATAGAAATCTATCAACTCTACTAATAGTGAAGGTTAACACATTGATGTGTAGCATTTAGTATAGTGAAAATATTTCCTCGACCGGGACTTGAACACCGGATCTCTCCACTTGCCGGGCTCTAACCACTTGAGCTATCGAGAAAGTCTAATTTATACTGAGATCTGCGATGTTTCAAAGCACCCAAGTGCTTCCGATTTTACATTCGTAGTCTGCTTGAATCCGTCTTCCCCATCTCTCCTGTGTTTGTCCTTCATGTGTGTTCCTATCCCCTTTCTTTACATCTATTTCTATGTGAAGGAATATTGGTTTGCCGTATGGAGGGATTTCGTGTTTGAATGTATATATATATGCACACACATTTCGTAAAAATAATTACACTTACGGGCGAGACTACTTTAAATATGACAAGAAAACGCTCTAAGGCACGGCCGTGGAGCAATCGTCCTATTTGAATTCCACCAAAGGCGTCAAATTTGAAGAACCAAGATCAAACACTTGGAGATAAAACGTGAAAATATTTGATAAACAATTAAAAGGATTTTTTTAACCCTAACCTTGCCATGGAAACGTATACATTCAGTCAGTCATTATTAAGACAAATTAGACAAATATGGAGTGAATATTTAAGCAAAAAAATAATTTTTATCTTTGCTTAAAACATTCCTATTTGCTTCATCAAAATAATCCTCGTGGGACCCTAAACCCACTACTTGGGCTGATATAATAAAATACGCCCTTTTATTTTTCAGCTAATTTTTTTCTCGTATTGACTGATGCCCTTGGCTTTCGTACGCCAGAAATAATTCAAGAAATAGAAAAAAATCACGAGGAGAAAATACGGAATTGGTGAAATTTAATTTATATTTCCATAAAATACAGAACGGAGTTTTTTCTGAGCTTCAAATCAATAAACGCTCGAATTTCGAACAGGGGGACGATAAAGTTAATTATTTCCCTTCATTTACGGCCATTTGCTGTCGCAAATAAATCTGCGTCTCTCAAATGAGTGAGAATGATCGGAAAACACGTTAGCGGGATGCCTCATAATCTTCGACGATGACGATTTTTGAGGACAATTGTAATGTCCGGTCTCCGTCCACGCGTCGTTAGCAGGAGATGAAGCAAGACCGCTGTCGGTTTGACTCTTCCTTTCTCGTGGGAATTTGCAGACGTCTTTAGACCGCTGCCCAATCATGCCTGCAATAAAACCTAATGGACTCCTTTCATAATTTCCCTCTCGCTCCTGTGATGAAAGTTGCAGTGCAGAAACGATCCGACCTTTGAGACGTGAAGATCGGACGGTGCGTCATTTTGCTGTAATTTGAAGTGAAATATTTATTAGTCCTAAAATAATATGTATAAAAATTAATTGAATTAGAAGAACTGAGTGGGACCGATGTATATGCATAATGAAAATTCGAAAGTAAGCAGCTTACGCAAGTAAAATGATGATATTGTCCCAACGCAGTATGCAAATCTGTATGCGCTATGCTGTGGCTCATAGGCCTACTAATTCAGCAAGTTTTACACATGACTATGGTACCAGCTAGAAGAACATCGTTGCAATTATTCAACTTGTATGGACAGCAGAGTTGGTACCTTATTACCGGATAATTATATTGAATACATCTCACAACGCCGTTTTTTATTTATCATAATATGAAAGTAGATATTTTAAAATTGATGCATCAGTAACTTAACATTGAAGATTGGCTAACTTTAAAGAAGCATGAGGACTTGATCAAATGAATTAGATTATTGTCCGGTGATATTGGTGGAGTAAATATCCTCCTCCTATAACGTCAGTCCTCTGAAATTCTGTCCTCTCACTAATCTCTCACTGAGGTTTGATTGATAGATTTATCGTGTCATTAAAGAGTTCTATTGAAAGACGAGTGGTGCATCTTGTGTGAATCATTTCTGAATGATTCATACGAATCAAATAAGTTTCAAAACCTCGTTTCCAAGATGGGATGGCATAAAATTATCCAGCAACCATAAGTGAGGCCGATCACTTCGGCATACTATTTTAATTGCAGTCTGTTCTTCGGCAGTTCAGTTCATTCAATCACCATATTTAATTACATTTATTTTGAAAAGCCGTGAACTTTCATTTAATGGTAAAAATAGGTATATCGCATTTAAAAAAAATAGCTATGGAGCATCAATATCTAAATTTCTTTATCATCATGTGGCTTTGTCTTGAACAGCTCATCCATCTTTTATGTTCCCTGCCTCATCTCTTCATTCCTTTCACACTTTCCGACATCTCCTATCATCTTCTTCTCCTTGATCATCCTAGGCCGTGCTATGTGATTATTTCCCTCTCACGTTTCCTTCAATTCTGATCTTCAGTAAACTGCGTGCCTCAGGATACGTGCAGTTAGTTCCTATCGTCTTCTTGTAAGTTCTCTCCTTAGGTTTCCTTATTCACCCATTCTTCGTCGTAGGTACCTATCCACTTTCATTGTTTGTCGAACCATTATATTTCCATCATTCCTCGGTAGTACCAGATTTACATCGCCTGCAATATTTTTTTCCTTTGGCGCTCCTATTCTCCACGTCACACATAGATAGAAAGGTTTGCTGCGTATATGTGCTTATTAAATTTAAATGACTGGATTCCTAGTGTTTTAACGTGGCACTATTTGCGTTAGTAGTTAAAACAAAGTTTTCTTTCGATTTTCCCATGTTGCTTAGCATGCCCCTCTTTCTTCTTTTTTATTGAACGTGATGGTTCAATAATAAACCATTAAACGGATGAAGCGTGGGAATATTCCTCATGATTTTCCGAATCTCGTCATTAACTCGAAATAACAGAACGGTAATTCCTTCCATCACCCCCCGATAAATTTCAAGACTTTTCAGTTAATTACCACCCTGAATGTAAGAATCGGACTTTGTTTATCAATTTAATTTGTATGTAAGTGTATATTTTAACCATTTCCACGAACTAACGCGTGAGACTCTTTACTTTTTCAATGTTCCATTTTCGTCTTTTTCTTGAGCGAATGAAGGTAAAAAAAAAGATGAGATTCAATGGCATTCAAATCAATTTTTTTAGAAAAATATATGCGTAATGTAGGCATGGCGCATCAGGCACAAGGCGAGGGAAAGAGTAAACCTGACTCCCACAAGGACCAATGCTTCGGCAAAGTAGTAATACGGTGCAGCGGAAATCGCTGTAGCTGATTGGTCGTCTGCTCCTTCCCTCTTTATTTTTTTGCTCATAGACTGCGCGGAAAAAATGAAGAAAAGATGAAATACGGCAAACAAAAGAGTCAAGTGAAACGCAAATTCCGCTGTCGCTTCACGGGAATTGGTCAGTCCTCTGAAATTTGACCGGAGTAGAAATTTGAGGCGAGCATCGGGCGCGAAACGCCGTGGTAACCTAAATATCCCTTATCATGTCCCAGTGGAACAGATACTGGAAACAGTGACGTTTTGTTCTCTCTGAATCGGTTAAATACCGTGCGTCGGCTGTGAGTGTGTGTTTCTCTCCCATGGGAGTTCTTCGGAGCTCCAATTCCATCCGTAGAGGTGCAGTGCAAGGGAGAAGATATCCATGCAGATCGAATTTCTTTTTGACTGGAATAGGCCTCCGTAGGTGATCGATATACGCTCCGCTATCGGAGAGATGGATTCAGGTTTGCGGAGAATTCACTTCATCTAAACCCGTGAGTAATCTGCCAGCTGTCGCAAGGGCAAATGGTGTAAGGACATCTGACAAAATAGATGCAGCACGTAAAAAGGAGATTTTTATTTTGACATTTGAAAATTAAACAACTTGGCTTTTCCACTTAAAATGTTTTAATATCACGACCTAGGTTTCGTTATGGTATAACATCATCTCATTAATATTTTGTTTTCCCTATTTCATTGTAAAAATATGTGGAAATCGTCAGTATATGCGTATGGTAAGGGTTTTATGATCAGTGGGTAGCTGTTATTGTAGAAATAATGTTATTCATGTACATCTTTTTATGAAATTGTTCAATACAGAGGGTTAAATATAGACATTAAATTCTGACAGGATGAGTGTTGGTATTATGTAGAGTATTTCACAATGGTATATTTATCTAAGACCGAAAAAATGTCAGTGCATTAAAGTGCACTCGTTCTCATAAGAATGAATCGTGATGAGTGAAGTGAATTTTGACAGGATAAGAATTGACAACTAATTAATCCGGTGAATAAATATGGGCTACTTGAGGAGTACGCGATAAGAACAGGAAAGATATTTTAAAGGAATGAGTTCATAATGAAACATTTTGATTGGGTTGAGTCTAATTTTTACACCAGCGTTGGCACCTGATGTTTGGCCAGGAACTCGCGGACTCGTAGCGCGTTGTCGCGATGGAGTTGTCAGGGAGCAAAGATGTCTTTTCTCATCCTGATTACCCTTTTTCAGAGTCTTTCCAGCACATCCACGGAGTAGGCAGCATTAACCTTCTGCCATTGGGGGACAAACTCCTTATTGACCATTCCTTTACTGTCGAAAAAGACAATGAATATTATTTTCACTTTTAATTGGCTCATTCTTGCCTTTTTGGGCTTGGGGGACTGGTCGGTGTGCCACTCAGAGCTTTGGTGTTTTGTTTCTGTGTCGCATTCAAAAACCCAGCGTTTCATCACTAGGGCTGACACTGTCCAAACAATGACAATTTTTAACACTTCGCAAAAGTTCACTTGAAATTTCCGCTTGGCTGGTCTTTCTAGACACGGTCGGCGCACAGAGGTTTACAATAACTGACGTCGTGACGCTTCCACAGCTTGGCGAGCACTGAGACTGATTTTACGGCAAAGTTTAGCGTCCCCTTCCACCAACTTTACCTAGTTTTATTCCACTCCGATTAATAGGAGCGGCGTGGGAAATTTAATTGAAGTACTTGTGGAACGCACTTTCTACTCCTATTTACGGGGGTAGTCTGAATAGTTTCCGACCTTAACAAATAAACGAGATAATTTTTCTTGAAATTTATTTTTATTTTTCAAAAGTCTTTTTTTTGTCGATTACGTTTTTTCAGCGATATTGTAGTTTTTTTAAACCTTCCAAATAGTAATTAAAGTCTTTTTCCCCAAAATAGTCGTTGACTTATGTGATAACCTCCTCGTTCGATGAAAACCTCTATCTTCCGAGTGGAATGTTACGGTTAGGAAATATGAAAAAGTCCCCGGAGGTCTGATCTGGTGATTACGGTAAGTGATCAACCAATTCGCAGGGCAGTTCCTGAATTTTAGCCATGGCCACTGCTCCAGTGTGAGCAGGTGGATTGTCATGTCGGGAAAGAATTTTCTTCTTCTTCAAATACGGTCATATTGTGCAAATTCTGCCTTCAGATTGTCAGTTAATGGTGTGTAATGCTCTTTCGTTACTGTTTTACCTATTGGATGATAATCGATTAATACAATTCTGTTTATGTCCCAAAAATTAGTCGCCATCACCTTCCTGGCCGATGGAACCATCTTCGCCTTTTTCGGAACAGGTTCACCCTTTGCAGTCAGTATATTGTTTTGACCCTTCTTTCGTCCCAGAAGTGTAGTGGTGGATCCATGTTTCACCCAAATTTCTGAATCGACGCAAAACAACTGACTTCCTTCCGTTAAACCGCTCATACAAAGCCTTTGAATTATGCATTCCAAGTAGTTTTTGGCCCAAGTGAGTAAACGCGGCGCCCAACTCGTGAATAGTTCAAGCATAATTCTTCAGTCTATATGTAAAAGAAAGGCGTAATTTTGATATACCATTAGCCACTGTTATCTCTCGAATCTTAATTCGAAGGTTATCTAGTAGCATTTGGTGAATCTTTTCTATGTTAACTATGGTTGTCGCAGTTTTTGGTCGAACCCACTTGATCAGCCAAGATGGTACGGCCACTTTTAAATTCAACTTCCCGAAATTTCACGGTCATAAAGCAACGGCTCACTTGAACGATTGTCGAGCAACTGAGAGCCCAAAATGGCTGAGTTCCTTCCAACACATGTGCAAGCACATTCCCCAAATTTTGTTGCATAGTGCTACCATCTTCATGTTGAGATCGGAAGCTTTTCAAACAATATTCTTCTGTCTAATTCCTAGAAACTACGAGAGATGCCGCAAAAGTGGCTTTTAACAGAGTCATCCGCTATTTCAATGCAACAATTTCAGGTTTACCCTCTCATCCCGGTCAAGCGAATGATTTTTACATACTGAAATTGCTGCATTCATTTACCCAGACGTAAGACTCCATTTATTGGTCCATTTGTTTTTGCATCGTCACCATTAGGAAATTCGTCAGAACTTCTCTAATTTGGTCATCGAACTTTGAGTTGGAACAAAAAAAATTTAAATTAAGCCTCGCAATTGGTCAAACCAAACTTTCAAACTCTTTAAATGTGCAGTTGTATATTTTTAGTGCATAATTTAGTTTCAGATTGGTCAAATTTTAGAGAACTATTAAATTACGAGTGCAGAGATTAACTCTTTTGGTTTTTGTGAAACCACTTTCGTTGTAGCTGCCATCTTGGAACGTAAAGTATAATTGGCTAAAGCAATCAAGAATTCATAAAGTAATGAGTAATTGCGAGAATAAAATTTATTACGACTTAGGTCTCACATCATCAGTTCCAATAAATATTTAACTCGTGGAACCGCCCATTTCTTGGTGATTTCTTGGTGATGTTTCGTTTCCACGCAAAATGAAGTGAATCTTGAATTGTTGTGATTCTTAAGAACAAAATACCTTTTATTTATCATGTTATTGAGTATATCGCAAGAAAAATGGAATAAATCCGTTTCATTTGCGATTTGTTAGAGATAAGTTCTGGTGAATATTACAAGAATTTTACAGTGTGAAAATTTGCCTCGACCGGGACTTGAACAAAGGTCTCTTCGATTTACAGTCGAGTTCTCAAACCTCGTGACCTTTGGTGATTACTGGTGAAATTGAATGAACGGTATTTCGCCATAACATTATAACATTATAACATCTTAATCCCCTAAGGACTCAAAAATTCACAATAAAATAGGACGCCTTACTTAGATGCCACCCTCACTCACGACCCTCCCGAAGAAAAAATTAGGAGTCATTAAAAGATTGTTGGGGAAAGGTGATGAATAGGCTAAAGAGAAATGTCATATTTTGCGGATTAGGCTCATTTAGAATATGTTACAAGTATATGGGATCCTCACTAAGTTGGATTAATCGCCGAATATGATCGCATGAGGCGTTGAGATTAGATTTGTAAAACGTTATTACAATGAACTTAGTAATGTATCCCAAATGTATTAGAGGAGCCAGGCTGGCACTCACTCTCAGCGGGAAGGTTAAATTAGAGATTTAATATCCTGCCTAAATTGAAAGGGCGTCTCTTTAGCAGTGATGATGAAAATGTATTATTACTACCACCCAACTACGGTAGGAGAGATCATGTAAATAAAATTAAAGAGATTAAGAGTAGAACAGATAGATTTAAGATGCCATTTTTTTCACGAACCATGACGGATTAGAATAACGATCTCCGACCGTGGTAGGTGAGCATAGTATATTGTGTCAACCGTAGTTTGGTGTGCAATAATCGTATAAATAACCACACACCCAAGTGGTAGTTTGAAGGATAATATGCAATAATAATTAAAATGAGTGAGAAGAAATACTTGTTGGATTGCCTGGTAAAGATGATAAATAGAAATGATGGATAAAATAAAAATAAAGAAAACTATTGTTTTTGGAGCTCATTTGCCGTATTAATACGGAAGGAATATGGCCAGAAGAATTCATAACGTCAATTTTGATCCTGATCGAAAAAACGTGTAAAGAAATTACACTTGAAGACTTTAAGGAGCTAAATCAAATTAACCATTCAGTAAAAGTAGTTGTAATCTAAGAATCATCGAGAAAGTGATAGAAAATAGTGCAAACTTAGGATCCTAGGAAAATGAGGAGGAGGATATTAGGAGCCTATGGGAGGGACATTTCGACTGTAGAAATGGGAGAGGAAAAAGTGACGCCATTTCGGTGATGAAAATATTGGCGAATGGAACGTTAAATGCATCAGGATATTTTTGTGTTCTTCGTGGAGTTTAAGAAAGCATTCCACCTCGTAGAGTGAGCTACGTTTGTAGAGGTAGTACAGAATGTAAGAGTGGAGGGAGAGACGACTTATTAAGAACAACGCATGCTTCAGACGACATGTGAAAGGAAGATTAGGAGTGGCAGAATAGGGATAGATAAACAGTCGCCTTTATTTTGGGGCGAGAGTGAGACCATGGAATTTCTTCTAATACCTAACCCCTCCTCACAAGAATCTCCTAACCGATGAATTTCCCAAATTATGCATAAATAGCAGTAATATTAACACATAAAATATCTTAGGACGAGCATACAGTAACCCAATGTATTAGTTGCCTAATTCAGTTACTAATTATCGCACAATAGCATAAAAACACGCAATACAAACATACACATACTATCCATACACATACCAATACATGCAAAAAATACTTGTTAAACAATATTCCTGGTTATATTTACAAACGCCAATGCGAAGTGTTATGTTCCTGCGAAAGTAAAAGGAAGGATCTCGAAGTATTTTTACAGCTGAATTTTTGCTGGTTAATTTGCTGGGAAATTAGTGTTTAATATAGTGCGTGCATGAATGATGGGAGAAATGGCGAATTAGTTAACACGGTTGGCTCTGTCCACTGACGACATGCTGTAACTGCAAATGACTGGTTGTATATAGTTGTTCTGTGATGAGGAATTATGATTTTATGATTTCCTCTGGTATTTAGTTTATGCATTCAATCAAGGCTCTTGAAGTCATTGGCAAAATACTGAATTTTATAATTCAGTATTTGGTAGAGTAAGGACATCACGTGGATGTTCCGTGGAGATTCTTGAAATATCCAGCTTAGTATGCTAAAATTTCCGGCAATGTGATCTACAATTTTCAAATTCTAAATACAACGTACGGAGAGTTAGATACCCTATGAATATTTTACCGACGGCTAGGAATGAGAGATGATTGGCATAGGAGTGAAGTAGGCTTGTCCGTTATCGTGGGCACTTTTAAGCATACATTAGCCAGTTACGTTTGGAGATGATCAAGTAATAATGAATCATGTAGGCAAGAAATTGTATTTATTATTGAGTGCTTTACAGAAACAATACGAGAGGATTGGAATGAGCATTAACAATAAGAAAAGATATGTTATGAGAACCCCGACAAGTAAGAAAAGTTCGTTAATCATTCAAGTAGAAGAGAATGAACTAAAGCAAATAGAGCAGTTTGGGTAGTTTGTAGTATTTTAGTTTGTAGTATTTTAGAGAAAGAGGAGTATAGTCACAGATACACTAGAAGAAGAAGAAGGCTTATGTAAAGAAAAGGAATTGCCAAAGTATACACTCAGTAAAGATGTGAAAAAAGGATTAGCAAATACTTTTAATAGAGCGGAGCGTAGAGCATTATTGAGCTTGACTTACTCCACCTATGCGTGGAACAGTACCGGGCACATCTTAGTCATGGAATATTAGAAGTCTGAGAAAGAGAAGAACTTATGTGAAATAATGCATAAGTGTGGTAAAAACGAAAGCATTAAATAATTATTAATGGATAACGTATCAACGATGGTAGAAATTAGGGAAACATAACGGAGTGAAGGGATAGCTTGATGCCTGATGTATTATTTTATCTGTTATGACCGAGAGGCCAAAACAAACCCTTGATTCTAATAAAAAGGGTAAGTAGCGTCTCTTATGTCGTCACAATGACCTGCAAATATTCTGTAAGGCTTGTAAGTACAATTTATTCTGAGAGTAGAGATTGTAATTTCAGGAATATCTCTATTAAATTATTGTCTTCAATGTTCTCTGAGCTCTCTTAGCGGCATTTGTAATATATTTTTTCTGCTCAGTGTTATTTCGAACTAGTTGTTAGCGACCAACTTCCTCAGTTTTATTTTTTTCTTCGTTTTAATTTTTGACAGACGATCTTTTGAACCAACTTTTCTTCCACCTGGAGGACGCCCTTATAAGCACAATGAAACATCTCACCTGTTTTTTGGTCAGTGCGGTGCATCCCTCGTTGGATGGCCCTCCCTAAACGCGTTTGATCGTTGTTATTTTTCTTCTTTTCATTCTTTCATCTTCGGGTAATCGGGCGGAGGGCAAGGAGAAAAAAAAGTGACGGTAATGAAACGCCTTTCGGAGCGCGACGCACACGCGCCGTTCTTCTGTTACGCTTTTTCACGGCACGGCTGGAGGTTTTGCCACCTCTCGTGTGGAATTATTCATAAGGCGCTCGGGTTTTATGGCGTGGGGGATAAAATTTCTGATAAAGTTTTCATTCGCACTGCGTTTCGTTCATCCTCGACCCCTCCCACTTTCCCCGCCCATCCCTGTCGCGACGGGGAGAATTTTTTTCCCACGGTTTTTTTTCTTTTGCGGGGAGCACGATATTTTACTACCGCCAGCGCACTGCGTAGATGTTAATCCCTGCGTAGCAAACAGGATGGTTTCCGAGGCCCAGAGTTTTCAGGTCCACTGTATGAAAAAAAAGGAGACCGCTTTGAGCTTTTCTCAAGCGATAAGGGGACTTGAGAGCCGGCTGGGATTTATATTTAGCATAAGAGAGATTTAATATAACAAAGCTTTTTATATTATCCTCATTTAAGTGTCGATAATCTTGAAGGCACAGGTTTGGTGCGCATTTCATCCCATGGTCGTAAAATTCTAATGACGCCGTGAAATTTAACATTGACATATGTACGGGACGGTTGCTATTAGTGGGTTGTGGTGAAAGTTGGATAAGAATTGGGAAATTTGGCGATTCGTTGAAAGGGGAGACAATTCATTGCTGAATGGTGGTCACAATAAATTTGTCGGTAAATGGCTCAGTGAGATAAAAGAAGCTAGACTGGTTATCCCTTCATTACTGAAAACCAAAAGAGAGTCCAAAATGAACTTTCGGGCGATTTATTTACTTCGAATACACAATTTACAGGTAGGTTAGGCTATCAGAACAATGATAACCTTTCGGAATAACAAGATAAAAGGTTTAAATTCTCCATTTTAGGTTGCACAACTTAAACATAATAATAACACTGTAAAGAACCTTCGTGTTCTTCTATTTTGCATCATTTAGTAATTAAGTTGATGCTCCCTCGCCCTTTTTAAATGTTTTTTGCGAACCGTACACCACTTTTCTTCACTTGGATATGCCTTTAAAATTAATTCAATCTTCATTCAGAAGAGTCGTTAATAAATAAAGAGGAAATTAATTTTTCCTCCTATTCATCATGTCCGTGTTTTCCAACTATTATAAAGGTTCCTCCACAAAATTCCGCCTATATATCTACGTGAAGTTTGTGTCGCATACACGAGCAGTTATTCCATTCTCCAATTAAAGTCGATGTGCGTGGATATTCTAGTATATTACAGGATCAATACCCCTCATTTAAACCGGTTTGAAAATGTTATAAGTCTCGTGTGTATTCGACCCCTTGTCACACATTCTATCGTTCACCTGCAGCGTACTGAAATATCTAATATCTAACTAAAGTGGAACTTTATTGAGCATGGTTACCATTTTGAGAGATTTTACTTAATATTTTCTTCTTGCTAGACGCAAATTTTATGGTAAATGTCATATGTGTCCTAAAATTGCATATAAATAGAAATTGTTACTGTTTATCAAGTAATTTTGGATACATTATTTTTTTTTATTCTAAGAAAATGACGTACGAAGCCATCATGATACGATAAAGGTTAAGGTTCATTTTTAATAAATAGAATATATTATTTTTTAATTAGACCGTATTTTAACTGACACTTTTACAGCTGTTTAGTATATTTGCATTTCATTAACTTGAACGCAACAATTATGCTAAAATTCTCTTATATTATTGGATTAATTTTCCAGGCGGTAGATAAGACATTGAAGAATAAATTTCAATGGGAGAATAAACACAAATTACGCTAAGCTGAAGGACGCCCGAGAGTAAGGAATTAATGTTAATTAAAATTCAAGTTGTATATTAGTGCATTATTGCGTTTACTTGACGTTTGGGAAGAAATTGGTGGAATTAGTGTACTATATGATATTTTCATTGATCACGTTTAATTCCAGTTCCGTGTGTAAAATTATTTTGGAACATTATCTAAGGTTTTATTAATGCATATCTTTTGCATTTACTTGTGTTTCTGAAACGTGATGATCCATGACGTCACTTCATGACCTGTAGCAATTGGCCTGGTTTCAGAACCAGTTTTTCTCAAATGTCCTCATCACACGATGCCGATGTAACGCCATTCGTTTAAAACGATAATACTCTGCAAAAGGTTTATAGCGGAGGTACACATTTCTCCAAAAAATAAACCTTTACTTTTTGACGCTTATCATGATGCTACGGCCTCTACATATAGTCTGTATATAGATATAAATAAATAAATAACAGTTAAAGATAAATGGGGTAAGATAATAGTTGAACCAGGAAAAATCCAAGAGAGATGGAAGGAATATATAGAAACACTGTATGGTAAAGAACTTAGGCCGACAAGGTTAGACATAGAAAAGGAACATGACGTAGAAGAAGATAGCTTAGGTCCAGGCATACTTGACGCTGAAATAGAAAGGGCATTAAAGGAGATGAAAGCAAATAAGGCTGTGGGGGTGGACAATATTCCTGTAGAAATGTTGAATTGGTTAGGGAAAGGTGGGAAGAAGGCCATATATGGACTGATTCGTAGTATCTATGAGGAAGGAATCTGGCCGGAAGATTTTGTGAGATCGGTGTTAGTTCCTATTCCAAAAAAGGCAAAGGCTTCGTCATGTGAGGATTACAGAACAATAAGTTTGATATCCCACGCAGCTAAAGTTATTCTCAGGATCATCAACAAAAGGATAGAGAGTAAGGCAAATGATTACTTAGGGGATGATCAGTTTGGGTTCAGGAAAGGAAGAGGTACGCGTGATGCCATTGCAGTAATGAGATCACTAGTCGAGAGGAATAAAGAATACAATCAGGACGTTTTTGCCTGTTTTGTAGATTTCGAAAAAGCGTTTGATAGAGTGAATTGGGAAAAATTAATGCGTGTATTGCAGAAAATAGGAATGGATTGGAGGGACAGGAGACTGATCCGCAACCTGTACATGTCTCAGACTGCTCAGGCGCGAGTGGGGAACGGAGAGTCCGGATGGGCAGTGTTAGGAAGAGATGTAAGGCAGGGTTGCCCATTGTCACCGGTACTGTTCAACGTATATGTAGAGGAAATGATTAAAGAGGCATAGGAAGAACTGGAGGTAGGAATGAAAGTCGGAGGAGAATTCGTAAAATCGGTTAGGTTTGCTGATGACCAAGCATTAGTTGCTCAGTCAGCCAAGGGGTTGCAAGCATTGTTGAGTGAATTGAAGGTTCAGTGCGATAAATATGGGAAGAGAATCAATATTAATAAAACAAAGGTTATGCGATTTTCCAGAAAGAAAAAGGCTGAGCTAAATATTAAAATAGGCGGGGAAAAAATAGAGCAGGTAGAACAGTTTACATATCTCGGAAGTGTTTTGGACCAATACGGTCAAAGTGGTAAGGACGTAAGGAGAAGAATTGCGCTAGGCAAGGAGGCTTTCTCAAGGAGGAGGGAGTTGATGACTGTGACGTTGAGTAGGGATGTTAAGACAAGACTCGTAAAAACTCTGATATGGAGCGTAGCTATACGGCGCGGAAACGTGGTCGCTGAAGCAGAAGGATAGACGTAGATTGGAGGCTTTTGAAATGTGGGTGTGGAGAAGAATGGAGGTGAAATGGACCGAAAGGAAAACAAATGAGGAAGTACTAGAAATGGTGGGGGAGAAGAGGGTTTTGTTGTGAGAAATCCTATGGAGGCAGGAAAAATGGATGAAAGGCGTATTGAGCGGTAGTGGAATGTTGAAGAGGGTAATAGAGGGGAGAGTGTTGGGCAAGCGAGGTAGGGGTAGGGACAGGATAGAGATGTTGGACGGGATGAAGGGAGGAAAGAAGTACACCGAGATGAAGAGGGACCTGATATAGATTAGTTTGTTAGGTGGGGAGTCACAAAATGTTTATTTGATAGTTGTGTCCATCCAAAAACCTACCTTAACCGGTAGATTACCTAATATATATATATATATATATATATATATATATATATATATATATATATATATATATATATATATATATATATATATAATATCTACTATATTAAAAAATATTCTACTTTTTTATGGCCTATGAAAAATTTTGCAATAAATAATGTCTGGAAATAGGAATTAATAAGTTTTTTGATAAGAAGACGTTTGCCACAATCAGCAAACGATATAAAAAATAATGCATAATGCCTGTAAATATTAATTTATCTGCGTGTAATTGTGTATTATATCCGAATTTAGGACATGATAATTTAATTCAAACGTTGAATAGAGAAGAATGTAGAAATTCAGTAAGCTTATCGCAAGGTTGAAATACTGACGATGACTATACAATTTAATAGTATTTGATCCCACCTGGTGGGATGTTTTCACACTGGAACTTTGTTATACACATAATTATTTATTAGTACGACTTACATTTTGACCGAATTTAGTTTTGTCTCCTCATCTGATGTATCAGGCCTGCTATTAAATGATGAAACTAGATGAAATAATTTACTAGCTATCATTTTATAAACTGATGACATTTATATAGAAACATAATAGCTTTAAATTTCTCTTATTCTCAAAAATAATGGCAGCCCAACAAAGTGTGATTAGAAATGTAATGTTTTGAGACTTTTTATTGGAATACCGACTTGCGGAACTACTCGTCCTCAGCATAAAACTGCATTGTTTGATTTACAACGCAGCAGGACTTTTTGTGAGACCAATGATCGGCGAAAGGAATCAAAAGAATTAACGTGTGGCTTTCGAAGACCAAAGCAATAAGTAAGACCGAGATAAAAGTAAAATATTCTTCGGGCCGAATACTTGTCGTTTGGTTAGCACTCTTCGAGTGGCTTTGTAGGTCATTTGTTTAGTATTCTTACCTGCAGAGGAAGTTGAAGTACGCGTATCGAAAAGCGGAAGCCAAGATGTCCCCGACGCTGGCCATGTAGAGGAGCATCAAAGGGATCCCGGCCAGGGCGTAGGCCATGGTCGCCACCTTGCCCCAAAAGGTCCGCGGTGCCAGGTGGCCGTATCCTGGAACGGGAATGGGAGATGCCGAGGTCAACCGGGTTGCCCACACTCCTTCTCCCTAACCCACAGAGTTTATTAAAAGAGCGGTACACATCCCGAGAGCTCTGATTATTCCATTTATATTTTTATAATGGAGGGTGAAAAAAATAAAGTTTAACTTTCTAGTGCAGTTTCCAGAATACTGCTCGCGGCAGCTGTAATAGAACGTAGTCATTCAAATTAAAAGAAAGCCTCACGATTTGCTGTGAAATATACAGAGGAGAATGATTTCAAGAACTTTGGCATGTTGAATATTTTTAAGATATTAGAAAAGAATTCCGCAAACCACCAGATATCTTACACCCGAGAACCGCCGTGTGACAGCATTCATCAACCATTTCTGCTTATATGAGTTCATTTGATTGCCATTTGAGATTCGGACAGGAGATAACTTTTATCCTGCCAAATGCATACCATTTTTAATGTTACAAAATAAAAGGGTTGATTAATTATTTTTGATGATATTATTGCATAAAATATGAAAATTTTGACGGTTAACTTCTTCATATTCTGGAAGTGATCTGTAGGTTTAGGGAAGATAAATTAGGGACTTGAATATTGTTGCTGAATATATTATCAGGTTAGATCCAGAACGTTACGCAAACATGAAAAATCTCTCCAATTCTATTTGCACGAACACCTAAAAGAAGTCACACACACACATATATATATTATATACATGACTCAGTTCTAACTAATCTTCCGAGGAAGACGGAGCAGAGTTCCGTCGAAATTATCAAGAAATAACGTGTGAGTGTTCCTTTTATCTGTTATTATATTGTGTGTTGCTGTCTTAGTTTTTTTAACACTTCCGTGTTACTTCGAAAAAATTATATATATATATATATATATATATTCAACCCGAAGGTCGGTTTAGTAGGTGATGGTAGAGCTCACCCATGTACCAAGCCCGACGGCGTGTGAATAATCACACATCAGGGTAGGGGGGCCAGTTCCTTTCCCTGTGCCGGTTATGGTTTCCCAGGAAGATCTGGTACCAAAAAAAATCAACTATCTTGGGTGGAACTGCAGGTGACCAGAGCCTTGCCCGGGAATCGAACCGGGGACCCTCCGGTCAGTAGTCCAACGCTCTACCCACTGGACCACCGTGACCCGCATATATATATAAATTATATATATATATAATATATTATATATATAATATATATATACATATATGTATATATATCCTACCCTGATGTGTGAATTCCACACGCCGTCGGGCTTAGTACTGGGTGAACTCTACCATCACCTACAAAACCGACCTTCAGGTTGACTACTGTGTTTATGGTGTTTTTTGTGTATACACTGTCTTGTCCAGCTTAGCAACACTTCGGAAATAAAAATATTTCTGCCAAAAAAATAAATTTAAATTTCTGTATGGACGTAGCCAACGGCATGCGTTCGATAGTCTGAGGAGTAAAATAGCGAGCCCTACTGTTTCACGGAGTGACCTGATTTCATGAAGGATTTTATTTTGCATACGGATTAGCAATTTAATACCGTGGCAGGGATATGCTGGCAGCAGGCAGTAGGAAATTTTTCACCTGTGACACTTTTACAGTGACCGAAAGAAAATTCGGTTTACGATTTAGAATGCAGAGTGGTTGTTTCCTTTCGTAAAAAAATAAATCCGTAATTACCAAGAGAGGAGAAATTTGAGTATTTCACCGCCTTTTAAATAAGCATCCCTAACAACTAGATAAGGTAGGTTGGTGGAAAAAAATTTATGACCCTACAAATTTCAGATGCTACGTTTTAAGAGGGTGGATAATGTAGTGTCTGATTTCCTCTCTAAGTACAATGGGCCCAATAGTTTTATGGGCCCATTAACAGGGAATAGCTCGGAAAATAAAGGAATCTTAGTAGGAATCGATGTGTTTATTAATATTGAATAATAATCCCCGCCCGCTGCATGGACACTGTGAACGTTGTGAGAATTTTTAAAGCCACGGGATTCCCGGAAATATTGTTGTAATGAAATGCTTAGTGTTCAAGTCTCTATCATTTAAGAACACTATGTGCTTCTCCTGGGGAATCAAAAATGCCACAAACAAACCACTACCATCTCAGCTTATTTACATTCAGTGGGTTCTTGACTGCACGAGTTACGATTATGTGTCGGATTCAAGGGTGATTCATTCATCAGATGCATGTGCTAATGGCGAGTGATGAAACGTAATGCAAAATACATTAACTCGTAGTTCGTAAACAAATGCGATGCTATGATACAATTTTTTTTAATGAGTCTGAGGCTCTTATCAAATTTAAATGTAATAAAACATATTTGGAACCAGATTTAAGGCATCAAATTTGGAAAATAATTGCGATTCCGTTAGATTTTTCTCAAAAATTAATTGATATAATTTAAATAGTGGGATGAAATTTGTTTTGTTGAAAATTTTATAGCACTCATACTATTGACCACAGTTATATTTGTACCATTAATTCATGATTTTTATGTTGGAGGCCCACTGCCATGAGAGCTTTTATGAAAACTTAAATTTTCGATCTCAACTTCTGTGCAGATATACTCGAGAAGATCACGTTTTCTCATCAACATTTGATTGACTGCACTTAACACTAATGATTTAAAAAAATATCAAAATACATATCAAAGCAACCTCCTTAAAAATGCATTAGACAAGAGGGGCACTAGCATCTTGACATCAACGAGAAAGGTGGTCCGGGAAGAGAGAGGGAGGGACGCCTGCGGAATTAGCGGTAATCATAGTTACTTATTTTTTTTATTTTGAGAATAAATAATACATTTTGCGGGGAAAGGAAATAATTATGCTAATTTCAAATATTAATTGAAACTGGAAATTAGGGGTCGACAATGAGTGGTTATTTTTCGTATTTTTTTAATGCAATCGTGTGTCTACAATTAGTGCGTACATGTGTCTTTGATATAACTAAGGTACTTTTCCTCGGAAGAATTCATATAGGGAACTATATAATTAAACTAATGTGTTCTTGCGAAGTTTTTGTGATTGTTTCTATTCTCAGAGTCGTATCTTGGGGTTGCTGAATAAACCCACGCATATATTTTATGCATGGTAAATTACTCTAAATTGTAAAGAATATTCAGGGTCAAGGGTCTCCTTTCTTTCTTTTCTTTTTAGACCTTCGTCTCCTTCTCACCGAGAGCCAACAAGAGCTGAGTGATTCCAAAGCCAAAAGGTGGAACTTCAAAAAGGCGGAATAGGGATAAAAAAGCCGATCTCACACGACATAGAAAATAAGGGTGCATGGAAGGGATGAAGGCCGGTACCCACTGGTCGGAATAAGTAGGGGATGATGCGGGGAGACCGGTCCTTCACAGGCAAAAAATATAGGTCCAATAGTTAAAAAGAGACCCCTTACTATTGAAAGGAGTCTGGATTTGCATAGGGAACTATCGTGAAGACGCCTCCTTGCTGTGCTGGTCGGGAAGCCTCCTCCAGCCTTCTTTGGGCACTTCAGCATCTCCCCTTCGATCGTTTCTCCTCTCCCACGCTTAGTAACTCACACACCATTTTCTTGGTGACTGTGTCCAATGTGATCTAGGGGATGCGAAGGGGGAGGCGGGTGGGGGAGGAGGAAACCAAGCTTCTGCTTCATTGTTCTGATTCAGTTCGTCTGTCCTTCCCTGTTGTTTATCCCAAAGAATAAATCTCGCGGGAATTGGAAAAGTCTGTGCCTCGTGGTTTCTTATCATCGCTATTCAGGAAATTATTTACTCACTTCTACAAATTAAATTAAAATTTTAATAACAAAATCCATCTTCTGACAAAGTACCCATCTAGCCCTTTATCATATTTGAGCTAAACATGGTATTGATTTTAGCATACAAGTTTGATAATGATAAACTGACTAATTACTAAACTGACTGATAAACTTTTATGTCAATACACCTCAAGAATTGTCTTGTGTCTAAACGATTCATGGAAATGGAAGACTTTCTTATGATAAACATGGTAGCGTATCTAAAATGTTAGAGGATCTAGGCTGGGGATCATCCAGAGAAGCGAAGGTTAAATTACAGATTAAATCTCTTGCATAAATTTGAAGGACGTCTTTTGAGCAATGATGTTAAAAATGTATTATTGCCCCAGTCGTACTACGGTAGGTGAGATTATGTCAATAAAATCAAAGAGATTAAGTGTAGAACAGGTACATTTAAGATGACATTTTTCTAAGAACGATAAGGGATCAGAATAACATTGTCCGACTGCGGGGGGCATAGAAGTATTCGGGTCAAAATTAGTCAGGTGTGTATTCACCCCCTGCCACTCACCCTGGTGGTGGCTTGAAGGATACTAAAATATCTAACATAAGCAAGTAGTCTTTATATTTATGTTTTATTTGTTTTAAGTTGGTAATCCAGCTTTCAGCTCTCATTTGTTTTGTTCTGTTTCCATCTCTGAACGAAATGTGGTAGTATCAAAAGAAATAAAAGAAGTGGCTCTCTTGTTCATGTTTTTTTTTAATCTACGCATCGGGGAAACTGGCTTTAAGGGAGCTTTATGCGCTTCAACGTAGCATCAATGTTTGGGAGTGTTATTTTGCGTGTTAATACCAGGAAAAATTGTTAATTCCGTTGCGACCATTACGCTCACACTTATCATCTGGTATCAACCGATAGAGATAGATGCATCAACAGATTCATACGAGAAGTTTACTGCAGTTATCAAACTTAATAGACGAATTCCACTTGCTGGAGATTACTGCAGCTTGCAGTGGAAGGAATGCGGCCAATTGGATGGATGGCAATTGGATCACTCGTGCGAGTGCAAAAATATGGAGAAAAGCAAAATGTATGGAATAATCATCTGACTATAACATTAAAAAATATTGTCAATTTTTTTCCTCTCGCTAATATTTGTATGCGACAGAAGCCGATAATTTATTTCATGAGCGGATCGTATTTTGCAGTTGATGGATTTGAATTTCCGGAAACCACTTAACCACGGATGCCTTTATAAAAATCAAGAAAAATGGCGGGGAAATTTCACCGGTTTTACAAGCGCCGGACATAATCCGCCGGAGCGAACGGTGATGAGTGAAAATATTTCGCGTGTGTCTCACATTTAATGCTCCTCCCTACCAAGGTCAATAAATCCCAGTTGAATTTCAGGTGTTCTGATAAAATTAATACCAATTCCGTAATTCAAGTAGAACGCTTTATGGATTAATTTCACGCCCATTCGGCGTCAACTGTTCTCAAAGGCAAAACACGGATTTTTATTTAAAATAATTTTTATTCTTAAAAATAATTTTCACCGGCTACATTTGGTAAAACAAATTTCCATTTATGCGGTAGGATTATTTTTTTTCTCTATAAAGCGTTTCATATGTGAAGTGCAATGCGAACGAAAGGAATGTCTGATGAAATTCCAAGCTGTCATATTTAACATTCCACTTTATATTTAAACGTGTGATTAAAAAATAATGGTTTTCTTCATGGGAATCTATTACTAAACAAAAAATTTGTCTTTTACTTTGTTAAATATACAAATTCTGTAAACGTTTGCATGTTTTACTCTAGATGCAATATGTCATTTCGCATTAAGAGATGCCGAAACGTGAAGAATGTGGAGGTTCCGTGAAGTATATGATAATTTTTAACAACGTGGCGCTTTAACCACAACAAAAAAACAATAACGTTATTGCTATTACCACCGTAAGCAGGCAGCAATTTTTGTGGATAAAAAATATGATTCCCTAGCTGAAACTTTTTTATGTTTAATCTAATGTAAGTCTAACTTTAATGTTTGATCTAGAAACATTACAGTTTTAAACCACTTATGATGGAGAACGGTTTGTTACGTTGGCTGGTTCACCGCAGTCCTTTAACTCAGAAGTAGCACTTTTTTTACCCACTCTCAGTGCAATGGTTTTATTGAGAACCCTTTGTTTTTTTACATTTCTTGTGGAAAGTATTACTGAGTCTGCTTTCCGTCGATAGCGGGGTGGATCTACCTGCCCTTTGGACCGTTTCTTTACGAGCGGGCGTCGACTTCATCTCAACCTTGCTCCACAACCGATGCTCTTCGAGAACGCGAATGCTTCGGCTCCTGGATCGGCTCTCATTTCATTTACCTCCCCATGGTGAAAAACCTGCTTCATGCGAGAGAATAGCAAAAACAGGGAGAATGGTTTGCCAGAACCGGACATATTCAGCCGGAGTGAATCCACCTTCATATTGCTCAGCCCTATCGGAGCTCATAATCCCTCCTCAGCCCTCCCAAGGGAGTTACGTCACCGTCTCCCTTCCAGCAGGCTACTTTTATCCCCCCCTCCTGTGCCTGATTGATGCACTTTTTCGCGAAGGGTGAATATTCGCCTTTTCGAGCAATCGAAATAGGAACAATGATTATCGATTTTAATAAAACTTCAATTCCAAATATTTCCTTCTTATTTCAATTTCGGAATCGACAATAATGCTTTTCATAGTTCAAATTACTAGTGGGGTTTCCAAAAATGACCCTTTGTACTCCTCTACTGAGTTCATGACTTCATCCTCCACCTCCAGTGATGACCGCCCATTGGTCAAAACAGATAGTCATCACCGAAGAGAATAAAGAGTTTTTTTTGAAGCGGCAATAGCAAGGCTATGTGCGTTAATTAATTTGAGGATTTTTATTTCAGTATGTCTGCAATGTGACCCTCAACGCTTTTTAAAATTTCTTTAAGCTGATTAGTAAGCGTAAATATTTTGCAGAGAGAAGTTGTTTGATGAGAGAAGCGTACACTAAGAGGAGACGGACAGAAAAGATTTGTAGAGATTTTATTCGTTCGGATGCGAGAGCAGAACTCTCTGGATCGGAAGCCATATCAATGAGGATGAGCGTCAATTAGAGGCTTGTGCCATGTGGGCATGGAATAGGAGCATGGATAATTTAAGTTGTACAAAGAGAGAGAGAGACTAATGATGAAGCTTTGAATATGAATGAATATGAGAGTATTTTTATTTTAAAATTCAAAGAACACGATCGGATTACATGAGGCTGAGAGAAGTAGTAAAGAAGGTAACATTTCCAAATATTATCGCTAAGTTACAGAAATATCGACGAGCACAAAGGCACATATTCCGTTTGTATGCCCGACAGTATTTCTTTCTCAGTTCTTCCTTTTATATACATTTACTATGCTTTTCAAAATAATCATTTTAATTCTCTCCCTTCCTCTACGCTTCGCACCCTTTGCGTATTCTCCCTTCAATCATTCCCTTCAATATCCCACTTCATCTCAATATGTCCTCCAGCATCTTTTTTTGCCTTTTTCAAATTTTTCCTGCCAACATCCTCTCATATTCAAACATATTTAAAGCTTCATCATTAGTCTCTCTCTCTCTTTGTACAACTTAAATTGTCGGTACCCACATATATATATATATATATATATATATATATATATATATATATATATATATATACAGTCTGACCTGAAGAAGGCCTCGGAGTAGGCCGAAAGCTTAAATCATCTACAGTGTGAGTATCCTTTTACGTGTTATCTGTTTTATTCTGTGTTCCATTGTGCCGTCCAAAAGTTATATATATACATATATATATGTGGGTCGCGGTGGTCCAGTGGGTAGAGCGTTGGACTACTGACCAGAGGTCCCGTGTTCAATTGCCAGGCAAGGGCAAGGCACTCTGGGCACCTGCAGCTCCACCCAAGCTAGTTAATTTTTCGGGTACCAGATCTTCCTGGGAAACCATAACCGGCACAGGGAAAGGAACTGGCCCCCTACCCTGATGTGTGAATATTCACACACCGTCGGGCTTGGTACATGGGTGAGCTCTACCATCACCTACTAAACCGACCTTCGGGCTGATTACTGTGTTTATGGTTTTATATATATATATATGTATGTATATATATATATGTATATATATATATATATATATATATATATATATATATATATATATATATATATATATGCGGGTCGCGGTGGTCTAGTGGAAATAGTAAATTATCGTCGATAGCAATGAAACCGTGAACTCACGGTGTAAAGCGGATTAGATTTCCATCACCACCTAAATTAATATACTACAATTAAATACGTGTGCAAAAGGGTGTCAAATTACATGTAGTAAATTATTTTTCCACAAAGAATAGTCTAAATAAAACTTTAGTGTTTTTATTTATTTAATATAAAAATAAATCAACCAGACTGTAGGTTTGAACACCAATGCAGTCGTATTTAATTTATTTCAAATTTTAAATTACAGCAAAAAATATCACATTAAACATAAGGCGATAAAGGGAACCCTAATCCACCTATAAAAGTAGATTGAAGATGCTCTTTAAAAATATTACTGGGTGCGAAGGTAATACATTTCAATTTCCGGCGCCGCTCTCATTGAATTAAAAATTTCCTCGGATTAAGGCAGTCCTGAAAGGAACCCGTTTTTCGTCCATAGAAGAGATCCAATCAGCCGTGACAAAGACCTTGGGAGAGGTCCCCGAAGACGCCTTTCAGGGCGGGTACCGGTCATGGCAGAGTCGCTGGAAAAATGTGTAGAAACCCAAGGACAGTAGTTTGAAGAATTTTAAGTGTTTTTGCAAATCTGTTCAGTAAATTAGTAAAAAAAATTGATAGTTGAATTACTTTCGGATCGCACCCTGTATTGTTATTCACCATTTTTGTTCAAATTGCAATCACGTCACTTACGATTAAAAAGCAGCCACGCCACCTGAGGCCGGACTGGTATATATACCTCGAGCCCATTCATAGATGAGCAGACGCTGCGTAGACAATCTTTCGTCCTTCATATTGCTCCTAATTTCGACCTTTCTGGTGGCGGTAACTCTTCCAGGGGCGATTGTCATTGCTCTCTTTGACAGAGCCCTACGAGATCATCCGAACGCGCAAAACATTACATCTCGACAAAGTTGTTGCCCGTGAGAGAGCTACTAAATACTCAGTTAAAAATTAGAGGACAGGTATTTTTATTTTATGCACGCAAAACGTTTTAAGCGACTTATGTCAACGATTTTGGAAAAACGAATCGTCTTTCAAAATCGATCAAGGCACATTAGTTCAAAATAATATCCACGGATGCTATTGGAAACAGCATTCATCAGCCGAAACACAATTACGTGCAAATGGCGCTGAAAAAAGTCTAATAACCTATATATCGAATGGTATCAGGAAATCGCGCAAAAATATTGACAACTTAAGTAAAAATAGTCCAGAGTAGATTTAAAACTTTTGAAATATTGATAATCTACAGTAACTTATGCAAGGAGGAGAGAGTCGATGACGGGAACGTTGAGTAAGGATGCTCGGAAAATTGAAGTAAACACTTCTATTTGAAGCATTTTTGCACAGCGCGAAAACTTGTTTGGCATGCCAGGATGATAGGAATAAAATGGAGGATTTTGTAATGTGAGCATGGAGAAAGATGGAAAATATAAAATAACGGGAACAAACAAGGAAGTGCTAAATTTGGTAGGGGAAGAGAGGTCAAAAAGGAGAGAGGTCAAAAAGAGACGAGGAAAGTGAACGCACAGCATTTCGATTAGTGATTGAATGCGGCGAGGAAACATGACCATTGAAGGAAGATTTGATTAGATCATTTTGTAATGTGAGTACGGAGAAGGATGGAATATGTGAAATGGACCGAAAGGAAAATAAAAAAGAAAGTGCTTGTTGGAGGGAGGAGTGGGAATTTTTGGGAGAAATCCAAAGGATGTAGGAAAGAGTGATGCGGAGCGATTTGATTGGCGATGGGATATTAAAGACTGTTATAGAAGGGAAAAGTTTGGTAGGGGAGGCAGCGGGAGAAATAAATGAGAAATGTTTGGATGGAATTAAAGAAAGAAGCAAGCATGTGGATTTGAAGAAAGGTTTATTGTAGCGCAGGGTGTTCGGTTGTGACTTTTTAGGTAAGGCTTGGAAATGTAGTTAGTCTCTCTCAAACCAAATCAACCTAAATGAAAAGGTAGACTACCGAAAAGAAAGTTATCAAATTGCATGAATCCAACAAAATGTATAATGAATCCAGTTGATATCAGCAAACATTTAAGTTTCTGATATTAATTTACTTTCATTTTGGAAGTGACCCTTTCATAGGTCTGAATTTGAACTTTCACCTTAATTACTTTGTGACCTACCTTTGTCTTGCTGCTATTTAAATTTACAACAAACAACATACTTACTATGGTAAGTTTTACGCGATGCTCTGCCGGTAAAATCTTTACAGCTAGATGCGTGAAGAACTCTTCAGTGCTAATAAAGTTCTAATTCCTTTTCTTCAGCTTCAAAATCGTCATCAGTGGGTACTGAGTACAGATATAATAAATGTGCAATATCTCTTCAAACTATTCTGTAACCGGTAAACCTCTAAATTCGTAAGTAAGTAGTTTCTTGAAACCTTCTATCAGCATCTTATCGTATGCAGTTACTTCTGTTACCATCTATGATTAACTATTCCTGTTCAGCAAATGGCTATTTATTTCCTCTTTTCATCTTTTTAAGCTTTCTTCCTTAGGTTCTTTTCTTCACCCATTATTTTCTGCACGTCGTTTTTTATTAATCTTTCCATCTCCTCTGTTCTTATGTTTTACATGCATGCTATCATTTTGTCTACTCACACCTCAGACTGTGTCAATTTGCTAATAATGTGATAAATATTGCCACTTTCAGAGGAATGAGGCAAACTTCGTAAAATTCACCAAATTTTTATTAATATGGTACTACCGTTTGACACATGACCTTTTAGAGGATTGTACATGAAGATATCACCTCTATGATGAAACTGGTAGTACCGTATTAATAAAACATTTTGGTGAATTTTGCAAAGTTTATCTTTTTCCTCAAGCTGAAAAATCACAAGGTTGGGCTCGACTCCATTGAAATCGTGAATTTCATCATACATGTCACCTTGCAGGTGAAAATTTTGTGTAGACTTAGTTTACTATAAAACATGTACTCTATTTTTTGCATGTCCCCGTTGGTTGAATATCACTGATTTAGAGATATTCTCTCTTGAAAAAGGTCCCCCGCTTGCTCGTCTCGTGGTCCATCCTTCTTCATAGGACCCTCCGTCCAAAAAGTACCCTCCGCTTCCCAATCTCCCTTCCGTCAGAACTCCGTGGGTTAGGAGACATTTCCCCAGAAGGGTGGGGCAAGAGTCACTTCACCCTAGGCGAGATCGAAATGGGGTTTAAGAAGCGGAACGATCCCACATGGAGCGGAGGAAACACTTTTTGCGTGTTTTTCTATCGGATCTTAAGGGTTTGGGATGGGAGGGAGTGGGCGATTCTTTTACGGTAGGGAGAGCGGTAAAGAAGAAGGAAAATATTGTGCTCTTCCAGTCCCCCTCGAGTCAGTTCCCAAAGAACTTTCCAAGAAAAAGAAGAAGATGGAAAGGGAGGATTGGCGGATCCGCCCAGCATCCGAAAGGGTTCCTGTTTGCGGTATAATTCAAAGGCTTACTCTTTTGAACGTTTTCGTTGTTGAGTTTGACTGTTTTGTTCGTAAGAGTTCACGTTCAGTTAAATATAGTGACGTTTTTTCCCATAGCGTAGTGAGACACACAAATGCATTCGTTAGTTAACAATTCAAGAATTATTTCTTAAAATATGCCATTTTCACTCCTCAATTGCCGTTGCATTATTGACTGACTCAAATCAGATATCGGATTGGTGTAAGAAATGCAGTGTAGTATTTGGTATAAAACATCAACAGCATTAAAGTTTTTTAATAATATACTGGATAAACAAGATGTACATTATTAAATAGATGGAATTAAATTGAGGATCTCAGAATAAATTAAATACTTTTTCACATGACGTCAAACCAAATGACAACAGAAGATTTATTAAAATACAAGAAAAAATAGACGACCTCCTTAAAAGAGTAATGAAAAATAAAGAGAAAGAAGTTACTTTGTTTTGGAATATTTTTTGTTGGGAATGGATTTGAGCTCCGCTTTTAGAACACGCGGAAAGTATTAAGGATCTCTGGTAAAAAAACATCCATTAAATGATAGTATTCGTGAAAATTCAGGCAGATTTGTTAAAAATTGGTGCAAGTGGAAGAGAGAGGATAAGGGCGACGAGTGTTGGATGAATTAGGCTAGGAGCCCCTTGAATCACTCGGAGAGCAGACAAGATTTCTATATATTTCATAGTTTTGTCATAAGAGTTTTAATACTTGAGATATCTTGTAACACCGAGGGAATTATAATGGCACCAAATTAATATCTGGGCTTATGTCCGACCACCCATATAAAATTAGGGTGATAGTCGATCTCACCAACAGTTTCATGTGCACTTGTTCTTTGCATGCAACGCATGAAATCTTGGCTATCAAACGTAGTAACACAGTTTGTCCTACTGTGAAAGAAGTCTACTTGCATCAAATAGGAAGATCTTCAGCTCAAATATCCTTTAAAACTCTGAATCCTGACCCTAAAAAGGATATTCTGCATGCTCAATGTTTTTCCCATCCATATGGGACCATTTAAAATATATATTTATTTATATATTTAGTTCATATTTATATTTACGAGATAAATATTTGTCTTATTGCTCATCTACAACCACAGTGACTCCGAGTGGATTTCTTCAGGCTCTTTCCTGAAAGAGAACGCCCTGGAAAGAGGAATGGAATGTCACATTGTTCTTAAGAAGAACTCCGATTTCATTTGCAGCATTCCTACAATAAACCATGATAAACATGGAACGTGACGCTTCCTACCTGTCTCGGATGTGGAACCTACCCTCAGTGAAGGATATTTCTGAAGATCGTCGATGCTCATATCAATTCCCACACGTGCGCACGTTAACGAGGAAGAGTTGCATAGTTAATGCCGTCTTCGTAGTTTCCTCTCCTCACAAATTCAACCGAGTTTCAAAGGATTAAAGCCTCGCATTTGCTTCGAGTTTTTTCACTTTTACCTCTTACTAAAGGATAGCTCAGTTCTCTTTGCTGGAAGATTCTCCGTTTTGTCCTCATTCTAATAGGTAAAAATATATTTCGTGGTAATTTAACTATTTCTGGTATGTTTTTAAATATACCTTGCTGCCATTGTCTCTCTGATTCAGGGTACGCATTTTTCAAACACGTCTCAGTGATTCTCTTGAACTGTCATTTAAAAACTTGTTCTTTGGCATGCACGAGCATGATTTTGCAAGAAAAAAGTGTCCTGCTAATAAACCTATCTCGTCCCTTCAATTTGTCATAGGGCCCATTCTGTTTTCATATCATATCTCCATCCATCACCTTGCCTCGATATCTCTTTCTACCTCATTAGAGTACCTTTTTCAGTCTGAAAACCATATTACTTATTCGCGGAGTGCTCCTACTGTGGTAGTTCGTTGGCTCGGCGTTTTCTATTCTCTAAATAACTCTGTCGAGGTCGGCATTGTGGGTATTTCCACCGAAACTCACCGTTAGTGCACTGAGATTATCTCTTTTTTCACCATTGCGTTGAAAATTTAGCCTTCCTCCAAGCACACGTCGCCGAGCACATTGTAGCCGAACGAAAAAAAACATCGAATTTGGGGTTTTGGGGAGAAATGAACGTTTACAGGGAACGTACCTGGACGAGTCTATCCTTTCCTCCGCAGGCAAACCTGGCGCATACGTCTATGAGAATAAAAAATGTGCACAAAATGTATTCGGAGAGTATATTTGCGTGATGCTCGGGATTGGTGCGGGAGAAAGAGGAGGATAAATCAAAAAATTATTTTTTTCAAAAGTAATTATCAGATCGGGGTCAACTTTAGGAAACGCAATGCTCCGAAAAACGCTCCATAACTATCAGCGAAATTGTTCCAGACCATTTTCTATCTCCCAGAAATAGAATTTTGGGATTAATTAAAAAAACATCTGATCCTTAAAAAAAATATATAATTTTGGATATGAGTTCAACAGAAATTAATAATATTAGCCATTCTAGCGTACTATACTATTGCCTAAGTAGCCAAAAATGCCTCTCAGACAACGTCTGAGAACAATGGCGCCACATTTTTTCCTTTTCTAAACATTTCTCAACTGAATCGGAGATTTGCACATTCTCCGATCCTCTCACGTATGACCCTTTTCCTGGAATCGTTATTTAAATGAGATCTTGATATTCCATGTGCAAAAATTTCCTTTGACTAATTCTGTGCAAAATTTATTTTAACTTAACCTTTCCTTAAATTAAATTATTGGGCGAATTTTTCTCACGTGGAGATCATATGATAGGCCGTTCGTATAGATGCATTGATTCTTTTGTTTTCCATTTTCTTGAAATTTGAACTGTATATTTGTATTTTAGACAGTTTTATGTTTTTAAAATTTAAGCAACAAAACATTACTTGGTATGCAAATTTAAAATCCGCCAGATTAGTTAAAAATTGTTATAATGAGAACGCAAGTGTGACAGGTCTCATAGGGAATTTAGGCTGAGAGCCACTTGAAATACGAAGAGCACAAGCAAGATTTAGACTTTTAGAAAGGTTCAGAACCAATGAGTTTAAGGATGACACTAAAGAAATTAAAATGGCCCCACACTACTTAGGTAGATCAGACCACAAAGATTAAATAAGGGAGATAGATTCCAATAGAGATATGTACAAATGCTCATTCTTCCCCCGAACAATCAGAAATCATAATAGTAAGAAACCGAAGTCCTTAGAAACATTAAAAACATTTAATTTACAAGTCGGAACAAAATTAAACTTTGCAAAGAACTCAATGTTAGTTGGTAGCCTGTGTGTGGGTTTTAAGGGTTTTTGCATGAATGTATACCATGTTTTGTTTGTGGATTGTATAAATTTGTGGCTTTAACATGCGGTTTATTTCTTAATTACGGGTGGTGCCCGAACACCCCCGCCACACGCCCTTACGGCAGCTTGCGAGGTGGATGCAGGAAACCGGGTTGTGTTCACTTAAACTTCATTATTAATATTTTTTGTTTAACTCACTTGTATTCACGTGTTTACATACCCCTTTTCAATATGATAGCATTTCACAGGTTTATAATTAATTAAAATAAATTAATAATGCGTTTCATTTTTTTAGGAAAATCATATTCCTAAATTTTCCCTGTTTTGTAGTAAAAACTTTCACTCAGTAAATGTCTTTGTTCACGTTATTGTAACTTTTAAATATTAGTACACTGTTTTTATGCCAGTGTCTGTATGGTAAAATGTTTCAAAGGCTGAAAATGTCGTGAAATTACATTTTTTGTTTTTTCAACTTCTTTCGTTGCGACGATAGTATTTATTATTTAGATAGACTTATTTTTGTAATTATATTATTGATAAGCTCTTCTATTGATCCAATTACTTATATTTAATTAATCTATATAGAATATGTGATTTTTTATTATTTTTGAGAAAAGCTGATGAACGACTAATTGGTAGACATGCCATTGGTTAAAGACTTCATAGTAGGCAGCCATTAATTTTCACACCGATTATTTTTGGACAATAATTCCCTTTGTCACAACAAACGACATTAATTTTAGAACTCGCAAGCTGGGGATATTAAAAATGTCATGATTTGTTTTGAGTTTTTCAAAACTGTCTAATTGAGTGGAATATTCCACTGTGGTACCAATGGAACCAATTGCGTCAATAATTTCTGCATTTTTTCCGCGGATTCGCAAATGTACTTCACGTCGGAGAACATTTCGTAAAGATGGGAATATTCCATTTCTTTGTTCGTTTTTCTTGGATCGACGTGAAAGAGCATATTCATAAATCTTCTCTTTTGCCTCTAGCCTGGAACGGGAGTCCATGGGTGGTTTAATTGGTTCGGCTCTTGTCGAAGGGTAAATATATCGGTGAAACTATGCGAAAATCTGGATCCAGTAATTTACCTTCTCTGCCGTTTTCCGATAGGTATTTGCGTTTCGAGGCAGGCAAGCTTCGCTCCCTATTCGGATTATAAAATTTTCCAGCGGGATGCAAAAATTATGGTTTTATAAAACGGATTGAAAAATTTTCAGAATAGTTCCGAAGGTTTATGGGAAAGCATTTAACTGCCGCCATAAGGATTTTTAACGCATTTTTTAGTGCATTTCGTGCGAATTTTTCAGATGTTTTTACCTCGTTTACGATTATAACGTATATTGAATAAATTTGCACAGATATTCTTGCGCCAGATGTCTATCGACTAATGTTTTGGACAAAGCGTTTTCTAAAAACTTTTCACCTTCGAAGCAATCCTCTTGTTAATCTGGAAGCACGCTTAAGGAAGCTACTTCATACCATACGCCCAGGTTAGGTCAAATTATTAATTTTATGTTGATCGTATTAAATATTTCCCCATAAGTTATGATGCTTCATTTGCTGTGATTCTATTACAGGTTTCCATGAATAAAACAAACGTAATTTTGCTACAGTTGTTCCAAATTATAGCCATGGTAATAATTCCAGGTGTTAATAGGTTCTACATTTAAACACACATTCACATTTTGAGTTTTTTTCCGCTATTATATATTTTATATGTGAATCAATTAGTTGGTAAATCAACAAAGAAAGGAATGAGTTACACTTAAAATGTAAATTGGTAACGAAATTCGTTTCGATTCAGTATTATCCATGCGTTCTGCATTTAATGCTCATTGATTAGTAGCATAATGCCTCCATTTCCTGCATTTACCCGTGTCTCATTGTGTTTTCCAATGTATTATTAATAGCATATTAGTATTTTATACTCTCTATTTATGAGCTGATATATGAAAATCAGGTATTCTGTTTGTTATTTTTCACGGATCATATTCTATTCATTATTAATTAAAAATGTTTTATATTCAAATACCTGTTTTTGGATGTAATATTCTGCCTGCTCAACTCCTTAGCTAATATGGTTTAACACTATTCGCAGTTTCCGAGAGTATTTTAACTGAAAAATCAACCATCATGTGCAATTTTTTGAATTATCCACTCATTTGAGTTATTTCTTTATATTCTCATTTTATCAAATGATTCGAAGTTGTAGTGCATTTTAATAGTTTTCTTTTATAAAGGCATTGGCCATGGCGATAGGAATGGGTCGACGTTGAAATTGTAAATAAAAGCCGTTTCCGTATTTACTCATCTATTCCTTTCCATATCTATTACTTTCGGAGGATCGAATGATAATTTGAAAATTATATTGGACGATAACCCAGAAGCCCTGTGGGTTTTTGAGGTAGCTGAGGGTGATTGCTATGAAAAAACTGACGGTTAATTAAAATATACTTCAATTTTTATTGCTGGATTCCATCAGAAATTGGAAATATTTAAAAAAACAATATGAATTAGAATTTTTAATTTCCTTTGGCACAATAATCCCCCTAGTGGCAGGGGGGTAAGGTGCTCGCCTACAAACCCAGAGGCCGCGGGTTCGATTCCCTCTTAGGTAGATTTTCCTCCATCTAGGGCTTGGTTGTATGTAAATGTCTGTAATGTAAAGGTTAGGCGAAAGAAGGGACTTAAGGCTCAACCTCGCCCAATTAAGTCGATAAATAAATAAATAAAATCAAATCGCTCCCATGGCTGAGAAAGTACATGTTGCTGGCATTAAACTATTTTTCGTTATACTTGCAAAAAAAGTTGTTCGGTGAGCATTTTATAAACTCGTGTGTTTGAAGTTTTGGTAAAGACAAAGAAGTAGAAATAGTCCTGAGTTTTGTTAATACAATGATTAAATGAAATTGAAATGCACTTTAGATGGTAAATCTCATGATCGCACCTAAAATTAAACTATTTCTCGAGAAATGTACTCCGTAAAGAGTTTCGTTCCCTGTCTAAAAACTGCTCATTACTTTCTTTCACTGTTATTAATTTCTAATCAAATGAATGAAGAAGCATTGCAGTGCAAATGTGGTGAAAAATCAAGATATATAAAAATAGAAATGTTAGCGAGAAGAGCAATGTTAGCTTGAGCATCTTCACTCTCGTAAATTTCGACTGGAAATAAATTATTTCATGTTACATTCCGTGTAGAACGTTTTACAAAAATATCCGGATTTCTTTGCATTTCGTTCCATTTTTGTCCACTCTCACCCTCTAGTCTCCCCTCACTGTATTACGCGCTCCTTTATCAATTTAGCGATAGCCATCACCAGACAATCTATCCGACTACATCTCTCCCACTCTTGTCGTCGTCCTCCTGCACCCAACGCCCGCACCTCGCAGTAAGCCGTCGTCTCTCTTCGCGATTGATTTAAGGCCCCCGGCTTCCCTGGCTCGGAGGGTAATGCGACGACCGGGCCCTGCTTTATTCTGCCGGCGTCCGCGGAGATTAGGGTGACAGGGGGGGAGAGGGAGGGTTGGAGCGTCGGGGAAAGCCAGGGGAGAGAGATGAGGGAGCGTGAACGTTCCGCCCTCCCGCCTCGTGCTTCCAAGGACTGGCGGAGAGCTCCCGCCGCGCGGACACGGCCGTGCTCTCGGTGGCTGCCCCGTGGGCGGAGGGGTGAGTATGGCTGGGGGCAAGAGAGAAGGGCGGCTGTTTCGGTGCACGGCTCATGGGGCAGGTGCGACCTCTGCCGCCTCCGCCGCGTGTCACCAACCGCCTCCCCCCATCCTCGCTTTAAATCACGATTGCGATCGCAGAGAGGGAGAGGACGAGCCAGTTGCCTCCCTCTCCTCCACCCAAAAACACTCCAATGCATCTACTGCTGCCCCCCCCTAAACGCACCCCCCCAAACGTTCACCTGGGACCATGTAGATGGGGGGGAAGAGTAGCGATAATTTTTGGATTTCGTTAAATTGCCATGATGAATACGTCGTTTTTGAAAAATTAATGTGATATATTGTTTATTAATCTCATTACCAAAATATTATCTTTTATGTGCCCCTTTTCCAGTAAATAATTACATCTACCGAAAAGACACACACACAGACATATATATATATATATATATACATCTCGGATTAAAGAAGTCATACAAAGAACACGAGTACTGGATGTCTAGATGGCCGGTGCCGTCACCTTCTAAAGCGCAAAAAACACTCGCAATGAGCGACAAAGCACTTCACTCAGTAGTTTTACAGGATAAAGTATTCATGAAGAAATCAATATTAGAAAATGTGACTCTTAATTGTAGGAAGGGCTAAGGATGAGAAGGTCCATTAGAGGTCGAAATGATAGCAGATTGTTTATAAATGTGAAAAGGGAATTAATATTTATGAACATAAGCCAGCGAGCGACATACATGTTTTTTTATAAATGAAAGTAAAGCAGTTCTTTAATTACGGGTATAAAAAAGCACTCAGGAGCATTAAGAGGATTCGAGATAAGTAGCGAGAGGTGGCGAAGATGTCAACTCACCCGCTCCCGCGAAAAAACGATTTGATTTTACAAAATCCACCGTTTTGGAAACCGTCGACAAAATATTTTACAGGTTCTGAGGTGCTGGTATTTTTTGCTTGTTGTGATTCGCATTTTTTCATTAGATCAGGGAAAAAGATCGTGTTTGAATGACTTGAACCGATTTAATACAAGAAAACTGAAATTGCAAAAAAAGTTTGACATTTTTTGCTCGTGCCTGTGAATTTTCCGTAAATCATTCGGGGATTGACGACATTACCGTTGTTAATTTTCCAGTGGCGATCTCCCTCCACTCTCCCCCTCACGGGATTTTGTCAGGGTGGGGAAGAGGGGACGGAGAGCAAGTGCGGTTGTTTAAGCGATCGAGGCCGCCGATACCCCAGGATGGCGGGGCTGTCCCACGAGAAAGCAACAGTCGTACGTCATCGCAGCCCCCCCCCCTTTCGCCTCCGATCCTCCCCCACCCCTGGATCATCATCATTCACCGCTCGGAAAGAAGGTTTCGGCCAGGGGCGTGAGGACAGGCCTCCTCCCCTTTTAGGAACCTCGGGGTTAAAGACGGGCGCTGGGTGTTGCATGGCCTCGTGTTGTTGCATGTAATAGATTAACTTTCTGCAGAGATTTTGATGATCGTGTTGGACGGAAACGACGGGATTTACGATATAAATTTCTTTTTTTTAGTCTAATAAAATTCAGGTAGACTCTTGATGAATTCGGATACAAAAGATTATGTCATGAAAAATCCCAAAAAGCGTCGAAAATTACGAAAACGTTTTTTACAAAATATGGAAATGTCTCTTAAATTAAAACCTGATTACATGATTCATGAACAAATGTTTAGTAATCTTAGCGAAAGTTCGCTTTTTCCAGGAGTGCTGACCCTAACCCCTTTTCGGAGGAACAGGTAATTTTTTGCCTAGACTGATTGTCTTCCAGAGTTTAAGAGAATAGTAATCTATACCTTGAGTGGTGCTTTCCTTTCTGGATCAATGCCCTTACCCATTAGGCTAGAACATAAGCCTGCTAGGGAGGCCAGCTCCTTTCATTGTGACCCGTATGGTTTCACAGGAAACTATAAAGGCCACCGGACAAATCATACAACTTAGGTGTACTGATGGTGCCCAGAGAAGCGTGTCTGGAAATTGAACCCGGGTCCTTCGGTTAGTAGTGAAACTCTCCATCCCCGAACTACCCGTCTCCATATAGAAATATGTACATTTATATAAATATATATATATATTTTTATATGTATGTATGTATAAATAAATAAATAAATAAATAAATAAATAAATAAATAAATAAATATATATATATATATATATATATATATATATATATATATATATATATATATATATATATATATATATATATATATATATATATATATATATATATACATATACAGTCTGACCTGAAGAAGGCCTCGGAGTAGGCCGAAAGCTCAAGCAATCTACAATGTGAGTGCTCTTTTACGTGTTATCTATTTTATTCTGTATTCTATGGCGCCGTCCAAATTATATATATTCATCGACTAGAAAATAGATATTAGGAAAATGGATAGGAACACAAATAAAGGACGACCACAGGAGATATGGGGAAGGAGGAATCGAGCAGATCAGAAGCGCAAAAATATTTCCTTGACCGGGACTTGAACACCGGATCTTTTGACTTGCCGGGTCGATGTTCTACCTATCTTTTGGGCAAAGAATAGGGACACTTTGTAGCATTAATAGCTCCCAGATGTCAGTGTAAATTACGTTTCCTCGACAGCTCAAGTGGTTAGAGCATCGGCCCGGCAAGCCAGAACAAAAACACAGACAAATACATGCAAATGAAACTCGCTCGTATTCCACATTTTCGGTGGCCAAACCACCTTCTTCTTGGAAAAGAAGGAACTGTGCGGGATTATTCTCTAGGGCTTCGGGTAAGAGATAAAGGACGAGAGAAAGTTGCAATAGGAGGAGAGAAGAAAGAGTTGAAGGGAAGGAGGGGTGAGAGTGAGAGAAGGTATATTTATATTTATTGATTTGCCATTTCTGATATGGTATGAATGACTATTTTCTTAAAGCGAGGGTCCTTTGTACTTTGCAAGGATTGTAACTGGCAATATGTTTATCCTATTAATATTTACATCTGTGACATGTATGAGGCTGGTTATTTACATTGAGTGTTTAAACATAAGATTTTTTAGCAAACAATATCTGCGATTCGGTACCATGGCATTGTCATCAGATAAAAATCAATTATTCCATGTTACATGTTATTTAATTGGTTCTTAGAAAGTCAGCAACAGTTTTAAAACTTTTAAAATTGTGATGTGCCGAAATTACTTCGAGTGATGAATTGATATTCAAATTTTGAAAAAGTATTGCACGTACGTAACAGGCCCGGAGTTATTTTTTAAAACGAAATTAGGGCCAATTACTCCAACTTATGAGCCAAGTTTCTTACCTTCCTCGGGCATTCTTGGGAAAGAAACAGTGCAATAGATTATAGGGATCAACAAAATATATTAGAGTGGAATATACTGGTGGCGCGTGAAATTCACAGACCCAAATGTCAGTGAGTCCCATCATCAATGATTCGGAGAACATTGTTGGAGAACTTCCGGGAAACGAGTACGTATATTCCTCATATATGCTTTTCAATTGTTACTCACAGATAACCCGAAAACATGGTCACAGTTATTAAATCTAGCGTGACATCGCCATGCGATCATTGTGACTCCGATCCCAATATCCATGATAGCAAAGGACTCACTGTAGAGGGAATTCACAATACTTAGAGCGATACCGTCTTTTCTAGGGAATGAAACGGCATACTGGTCCAAGCTTCATTTTCACTGCAAGTGATGTCGACCTATGCATCGTTTAAGTTTTTATTTCTTCCTACACTTTATTATCCATCATAAAATACTTGTACTTATACGGTTTAATGTAGTTTTATTACTGCACATCATTATGCACTAACAACATTTCCACTCATGCAATGCACGTTTCTCATCGGTTGTGGTAACACCATATGCACTATAGGTTTCATTAGGTATTTTCATGACCACCAGGTTCCTGGGCGGGGAATGGTGGACTGTGGTGCGGCGTCCAACCAGGCACCATAACTGCGCCGGTTTGGCGACATAACCAGGACTGTGAGGAACGCCTTCGTCTCTGATACGCGTTATTGGACGAACCATGAAGAAATAAAACCAAGCACCGCGCTTTTATGTGATTGGGTGAATTTTAAACTGCGTAGTTGGAAGACGATACTGTACTTTGAGAGGAATGATTCCCTGGGATAGAAAAATACAGAAGAGAAGAAATAAATTCGCGGTGTACACTCTTTTAAAACGAATTTGTGTTTTTATTAATAAATGTATCGGAAATTCGACCGAGTCAAACGGTAAAAATTTGATTGGGCAGTTTTATTTCAATGAAATCGGCAAATTTCAGCACGCTTCCAATAAATCATGATGCATGTCATATTTAATCTCGTTGATTTAAAACGGCAGATAATAAATGAGGATATCGGAAAAAGAAAAAATCATTAAAGTCAACAGCTCTTATCCACGCGACTGCGGTATCCAACCGCCAGGCAGTCATGGCTCAGGTGAAAAGTGAAGAGACGGTGTAGCATTTTGACTTTTCTCATTATTTCCTCGATCATTACCTTAATAGGGAAGCGAATTCATTCAGGAGATCCACTTGAATTCTTCCGTCACACGAATCCTTGGATAGTAGATATTGCCCAATGACTCAGTTTTGGAAACAATTATTTTTTGAGTTTTTAGGGATGAAAACTTGGGGAAAATGCAAAAATGAAATTGAGTGAATGATCAGGTTTTCGGCCTAACTCGATGGAACTTCATGATGAAAAGTGAACAGTAACAACTTTGCAAGTTCTATTGATATTTATTTTAAAAACGACCCGCTTTATCGAATAGTGGACATCATTAGGTACAATGTAATCAAATAGTCCTGTACATTGTAACTGAAGATGTCGACTAGTTGGTCTTCTTTTAAAATAAAAACCAGTGGATCTTACAAAGTTGTTAGTATTCACTGTTCATGAAATTGAGTATCGAGCTGTCAGTAACTGTTTCAGTGGAAGAATAACTGCTAATATGAGAAACAGTCCGCTGAATTTTTGTCTGAACTTCCGTTTGAACGCTTTAATTTGGTAATGGCCTTAGCTGTACTTTCATGAATTGTATCAAGCACAATCATCGACCGTAAAGTTGGGGGAGTTGAAAGGGAAGTTTTCCTTTCGCTGGGGACTATGCAGTGCGTTCATACATCAGGTTATTAAGGTGCACCGGTTCCTTTCCTTGTATCTCCCGGTTGACATAAAAAACTCTCCATCCACAACAGCATTTATGAGAGTACTACACAAGTTAATTTTCCTCGGTTAACAAACTTATCCAGAATAACTTCCCTCATTTCACTCAGCTGCTATACAGATCACTGTTTCTACTTTTTCTTTTGTCATCCCCAGCCGTAGAATTAGGCATCGTTATTTGTTGTTAACATTATATTTCTCGTTACTCTTCATTTGTTGTTTATGTTATTAACTGCTTCATTTCAAATTTCAATGACTTAATAATATGCATACTATCTGAGAAATGATTGTTACAATGTGTATGATCTTCTCTTATTAAGGGTTTTCACAGGTTTTTCTTGGGTGTTTTCCTGCGTAGGTTTTTACTAGGTGAGCCACTCCACGCTCTCCCTACCTTTTCCCACAAACTTCGTTCTTTGCTTAGACTTGTGTGTCTGTCTATATGTATTTCTGTGTATATATGCATGTAATTATAAATTTTATTCCTAATAACACGCATACGACGATGGGTTAATTTGAAGAAGGGACCATTAGGTCTCAATTTCGCCCAAATAAAGACCTGATGTGTGTATTCATATTTTCTAGGATTGCCTCCCTAGTGGCTTATCCCAGTGCGGCCGTTTTCTTTTTAAACGAATCTACTTATTATTAACAAATAAAGACCTCTTATCTATCTATCGCGGGTAGTTCCCCAGGAAAATATGGCACAACTCGGTTGAAGCCGTCAGCAACCGGTCAGTAGCCCTGCCCTCGCCCCATTCGACGACAGCATCCCCCCATCCCCCAACAACACATCTGTTTGCAGAAATGCACGATGAGTGTTCATTTTAAGAGGATGGAGTGGAAATGTGTATGACTGGAGATGCCGGGGGGAGGACATAGAAAAATTGTCGCGGAGATCTAACGAAACAAATCTCGTTAGAATTGAAATTAAAACGAGAAAATTGGACTGTTAAATTGAACCGGGGGCAGAGATGCGTTGAGTTTGAGAGAGAGAGCGCTGGAGGCGTCGCCAGGGACCCTCCGCGTCATCCGCGGACGAAGCCATGTCCGGCGGCCGTATTTCACACTCCCCCACTCCGCGACCCCTCACTACTCGCCCGCGCATCAGCCCTCATTCTCATCCCCTCCTCGCACTCGCATCACCCACCGCCGACACACGTTACTAGATCGTCCGCAATCTCAAAATCCCTCTGTTCCTCTCTCCGCCGCTAGCTCCCTCTAACTCGAACACGCGCGCGAGCACATGCCCTCTCCCTCCTGCCAGCACCGTCTCACTCTCTCCCTCCCTCCGTAGTGCACCCCTTCACAACGTGCCGCGTGCAACCGTCCGCCCCAACCCCGCTTCCCATCGCCCCCCCTCCCATCGGCTCAGCGGGATCTTTCGTTGCTTCCTCATCCGCCGCGCAACCCCATCTCGTAAACAACCCCTGCCTTGCATCGCGGGCGGAGCGCGGCGAAAGTCTACCCTCTCCTCCCGTCACTCCCCTCACCTCTCTAAACCTCTCTCTCACCCCCAAAAATCGCCTCGTTGCCCTCTACTCCCGCCCCTAGTTTCTCTCATCTCCGCGCGTCATACTTCCTCTCTCCTTTCCCGCGGGGGACTGATAAACTGGACGTGAATTACGGGATCGTCCCACCCCGTCGTCGTTAGGGATTTCTCAGAACCTGTGGCTCTCGCTACTCGGGTTATCCGATCCGGAATTCACAACAAAATTATCGGGCCTACCCTCCTCCACGGGGCTCATCCATTTGAGTGATTTTGATTACATGTATATATATATATATATATATATATATATATATATATATATATATATATATATATATATATATATATATATATATATATAAGTCATAACAAACACAGAAACCAAAACACAAAAGAGGAAAAACTCACTGGTTCTCGAATTTTCGGTGGTCCCACCACCTTTCTCAAGAGGAATTAGGAACAGAACTGATACCTGGGCGATTCCAGGAATCCAAGAGCCAGATGAAAGCTAGCTCTAATGTTTTGAGTTTCAGTGGAGGGTCTGAGTGTGGGAGGGATGCTAAGACGGATACTTTAAAACATTGGTCAAAGGCAGCGTTGTGTTCGGAGGCATGTTTGGGGATTGGGAGCATACCAATAAGGGAGGAATTGTTGCATGAGGCTCTATGATTATTGATTCTAATATTGAGGGGTGTGGTACACTGTCCAATGTAAAAGGCAGGGCAAAGTTGGCACTTGAGTAGGTAGACAACATTGCTGGAGGTACACGAGGAGTAGGGAATAGGTGGGAGAAAGTTAAAGAGCGGGTGGGAGAGGGATGGGATTCTGGTTAGGAAAATAGGACATGTTTTGCATCTAGGTTTATTGCAGGGTCTGGGAGTGAGGGTTGCAGGGTCTGGGAGTATAATTAATATTAGACATTAATTGCCCCCTTTATGCATATAATTTCATCCCCCTCCGCCCCCAACAACTTCCATATCATCCCTACCTTTTTTTTATTCCCGCGCCATACACTACCCCTCCAAACTCCTCACCTCGAATGCCTTCCCCCCTTTTTTCCCCCCTTTTCCTTTCTTTTCCCCTCTTTTCCCCTCTTTTCCCCCATTTCCCCTTCTCCTTCCTACCACTTCTTTCGGGCCCTCCTCTGCCTCAGTTCTGTTCCTAATTCCTCTTGAGAAAGGTGGTGGGACCACCGAAAATTCGAGAACCAGTGAGTTTTTCCTCTTTTGTGTTTTGGTTTCTGTGTTTGTTATGACTTATCAGTGAATTTACATTACACGTTTGTGGGTTTTCCAAAAAAGTGTATATATATATATATATATATATATATATATATATATATATATATATATATATATATATATATATATATATATAACTTAGACAGCAACACACAACATGAGCAAAATAATCATAGCTGTCGATGCACCCAAAAAACCCAAAACTACTACTACTAACACACAACATGAGAACACATAAAAGGAACACTCACACGTAATGTTTTAATGATTTCGACGGACTCGAACTCCGTCTTCTTCGGAAGATTAGTTAAGACTGAGGAATATAGGTATGTGGGACAGAGAGAGAAGGGGACGAGGGAAGGGGGGAAAGGTGGTTTGGGAGGGGTGAAGGAGGGGATTGTGGAGGGGGAGGGGAGAACAGTTGGTGGGGGAGGGATGGAAGAAGGGAATGTGGAGAGGGAAAGGGAGGCCAGAGGGGAGCGGAGATGGAATAGGGATGAGCGGAGGGATGTGGAAATACTATAGTTCCAAGCGACACAGAAAACTAATAATTCATCCATAGATACCATAACACCCCCGACCCAGATGTCAACTCACAAAGTCATCATCAGGGTTCGACAAGTCGAAACCCAGGCCAAGGATGAGAAAATATATGCTGATGAATAAATTGTACCACTATCTCGCATGAAACAAACCCACACCTGTCCACTTCAACCCTCTACAATTAGTGAATGACATTGAGACCCAGATGTTGATAGGTTTTGTACAGCCATATAAATGCCACTTCCATCGTTTTTAAGTTTATAGGGTTATCGGATGGGGGAAGGTATGCTTGAACGGAAACACTGTTACACTATTTGAAGGGGTTGTTGTGGTGGGAGGCATGTTTTTGGGATGGGAAGACCCGCAGACGGGGAAGAGGGATATATATATATATATATATATATATATATATATATACATCTGTTGATCTGTTGATGCTACACAATAACGAAACCTAGGTAGTGAATACAAATTTTTTCCTATGTGGAAAAGCCAGGTTGTTTATTTTTCAATTTCAATATGAAGATTTTCTATCAATTTACGCCAGAAAGCGTTTTACTTAGCAATCAAATAATTTTTATGGAGTGTGGATTCACCGTTATTTTGCAATTATGAAAACACTTAACGAAAATAGAAAGCTTGAACACGTTTTATCATGCGCCGATTTTCCAGCGGATAATAAGGCGAGGCAGTGATAAGTTATACGATGAATGAATACATTAAATAAATGATTTCATGACTCTCAAAACATTCAAAATCTTTAGATAGCATTGAGGAACATTTCATCGATGGTGATAACAGTGATTTATTTAAAAAATATTTACACGAAATGTTGGAATAAATGATCACAAAATAAGACCGTAATCTGGTTTCTTCACTCTTCAGTATAGGTTGTTCCCGGGTGAGTGCGGCGATCTCATTGGCCCGCGCGGAGTGTTATGTCACAGGAATTCGAAATCGTCGTTTATAGTCGGGGAATATCCCTCCCTGTCCGTCCACTGTGTGGCGCGCGCGTCGTTCCGGCAACTTTGCCAATCGCCCTTCCTCCCTAGAGCTCGCGATTTGGGTGACGATTCCCCCACACACCCGCTTTCACCCCCACCCCGTATGTTGGTCTGCCGCACCCGGCCATATCGTAAATACCCACTCACTCCCTCTCCCTGACCCCCCTCCGCCCTCGCCCCCTCCGTTCCCCAATCCACTCTGCCGCTGCGAAATATACGACGCCTCTCCCCGCCCACAGCCCCCTCAATCCCCTGGCCAGCTCCCAGCGGTCCACACGATTACCCAAATTCACATCAACCACCCTCCCTCCATCGCCCCAATCCTAACACAAATTCCCTCAACACATCATTTCTTTTATTATTACTCAAAATTTACCCCATCCACTCCCCACTTTCTTCAATCCACAATCAATTTAATCATTTTTTTCGGGACGAAAATTTCGATCAGTTCCCGCTGAGGAGAGTGACAATCATGGCGTCAAGTTTCCAGTCCTCCCTTTCATCCCTCCTTTCCATCAGTCAATCCCTTTCGTTTCCCGCTTTTTTCCACAACCCCCTTCCCCCACACTAACCTCTCCACATCCCCACCTACCCCTTCCCTCCGTCCATTAATGCACCGCGCCGAAGGGAGATCGTCGAGGGCCGTGTTATATTATTCTCACACTCCCCCTTTTCAGTGCGTTCCCTTGACAACCTGAGATTCATACCCCCCCTCCTCCCTAACTCTTCCCTTCCTTTTGTTAAACGATAATAAATTATCGATTGAATAACTTCCGGAACGTCCGGATTAATTTTAGACCAAAAGCCGAAATCTGAATTTATCACGATGCGGAATCCGTGCGTCTTTTTTTTCTATCCCTCTCTCTTCTCTCTCTCGTTTTATGGACGGCCGTGCATTTGGTTTCGGTTCCGAATGGAAATTCGCGCATTGTGACCTCGGTCCCCCCTCCCCCCTCGAACATACTGGGCCCACTGAAGTGTGCGAATGTGTCTGTGGGGTAAGTTCATGATTTAATAGCTATGAATGTATATCACGCTTTATTTATTTATGTGTATGTATATTTTTTTTCGATTTAGGACACCACGGTACAACCGGAAATGAATTCAATTAGCAGTGAACCCTTGGAACACAAGCCGGGGGAGATAGTAATCACTTCCATGTGAGCTGATAATAATGCGGTTTCCCAAACGTGAGAAGCTTCCAATGATATTGATTTTTTTTACGATTTGACTTGAAAATAGTGAAATGGATTGCGTCTCTCTGCAGCCAATCACGAGGCTAATGAACGCCAGGCGATTATTACGGTGTGCCGTTAATAAAAAATAAAACTCGTAGTGATTTATTGCTGGATTTATTTTGCGAAAAAATATTTTTTGTCAGCACTCCCAAACTAATCTACTCGTTCTCTCTTTGTTCTACAGTTGGCTTTCATTTTGATTTGGAATGTCGAAATGGCGTCGAATGAATGAACATATTATTATTATGAACTATACAAAAAGTTTAGGATGAAAGTGAAATCTTCACTGAAAATGATAGGCATAATTTTTGACGAAATATAACTGCTCTGGAGTAGCGTAATAAGAGACGAGTGAAAAGGGGGAATGGAATGTTTATTGCAGAAAAGGGGCTAAAGAAAGTTATCTCAGGGAAAATTTACGAATTAGAAAATATCTGGATGGATACGCCGAGCAGCAATTTGTAATCTCGATTTGTTACTGTTGGCTCGGTTCAAGAAATAAACATGCTAGGTACTAATATCCGAAAACTTTTCACGCCGCAAATATTACAGAAAGATTTAAACAAAAGGTGCATTACGCTTCGGGGTTCCGCGCTGGTGGAATCTAATCTTGCTTATGGTATACCTTTCGGTCAAAGGTAATTAACCAGCCCTGCCCTCGAAATTTTATTACCATCCGGGCTACTGCCGAGCGGTGCGAGAGTGAATGATGCAAAATTTCATCTCGTCATCAAGTGGGACAAGGCAATAAATAAACTCTGGTCGGTCGAAGAAGGAGCGTGCACTACACAAAGAGGCGAGGAGACTGCTCGACAGATCGGGCGGAGCTGGGCTGAGGTACTAATCGCTCGCCGTCGATGGCACATGCAGGTGCGTCTGTATGTGTATGTATGCACCTACACGTGTCTTAGGTGCGAGGGTCATTCGCCGTTTCGGTAGTTCCACCAACTCTACTTCCTTTAATCTATGGTTTCAGGCTTAACTTTGTGAAAATCCATTATTACTGAAGTAAAAATGTCACGCAAAGTATATTTCCACCAATTTTATTAGTTTCTCAGACTGACGCCAATACGTTTGTTAATTTATGTACCCTGCATGCCACCGCTAGAGTGTGTGGCAGGGGTTGAATAAACACCAGAATAATTTTTACCCAAACATGACCCTACCGTAGTCGAACAATATTATTTTGAGCCCCTATCGTTCTTAGTAAAATTACATCATAAATCCATCTGTTATAAAATTAATCTCTGTAATTTTATTGGCATGATCTCTCCTAATGTAGTACGATGGGGGTCATAATACATTTTCAAAATCACTACTTAAGAGACGTCCTTCCAATTTATGCAAAAGCTTCAATCTGTAATTTCACCCATAAAGCTGTAATTTAATAGCTCCGTGAGTGATTAGTGCTTATCTGCACTAGTATTTTAGATACGCTACTAAATTTACAAAACCAACTTTTTACAAATCTAGCTTCTCTACGCTGCATTCGATCCAATTCGGATATCAATCCCAATTTGTGAGCATCCAATTGACTTCCAGCATTTTCAAAATGAGGCCTAACCAGCGTCAGATAATATTGCTCTTTGACTTTTTCATTACATTTACCTAATACTCTTCTGATAAATCATAATTTTTTGTTAGCTCATCCACATATTCCCCGTATGTATTTCACCCCGGAGAGGTCGTGAGTGAGGGTAACGCCTAAGTATTTAATTGAGTCTACCTATTCTATTTCGGTGCTTTCTATGCAGTAGGTGCTCTGGAGGGAATTGCTCAGTTTACGAAATTTTGACCACGCACTTTTTCAGTTTAATTTTAATTGCCAAGTAGTCGCAGCAGCTTTTTATAGCATTAAGGTCGTCTGATAAAGCCACTGTGTCCTCAGGATCATGGTAAACCACTCCTTAATCGGCAAATACACGTACCTTACTAGTGACTACGAAGTTGCTAACGTAAATTACCAATGAAAGAGGTTCGAACTGCGTGAAAATACTTTATCACTCAGGAAATATAAGACACAATGTATCTTTCTACCAATTTTATTAGTTTGCCTGACTGACGCTGATGCTGATGCCTAGTCGCGCCTAATTGAATTTGTAGTAAGATACATTGTGTGTTATTTAACTTCAGGAAACTTTACTTTCACTCGCATTTGCAATTTTTGATTACACCCAGATTATGAATCTTTAACCCCATATGATAAGATACAGTTGTTTTTGAGGAAATTTAAAACGATAAGTACTCGTAGTTACTAGTAATTTGGAATCTGAGATACTTCGCTTTCCGTATCATGCACCATTTTCAGAATTTCCTTGCTTATTCGACGATATTTGTCACTTAAGTTTTCCTTGGAAAATAACTTTTCACTTTCGGAAATATAACGGATTGAAATCCTCAAGAAGTTCAATGAATTACCGAATTGGATCGCGTGCAGCGTAGACGATCTAGATTTGTAAAACGTTATGTTGAACTTGTAGCGTATTCAAAATATTAGAGTAGGTAGGCTGGGAATCACTCACGGAGCAAAGCTTATCCATCCATTCCATCGTACTACGGTATGAGAGATCATGTCAATACAATAAGAGAGATTAGGTGTAGAACAGAGAAATTTTATGTCATTTTTTCCACGAACGACAGGGGATCAAAATTACATTGTTCGACCGCGGTAGGGCCATGTTCAGGTAAAATTAATCTGGTGTGGATTCACCCCTTGCCACATACCCTAGCGGTGGCTTGCATAGTATATACATAAATAAACAGTATTATTCATAGGATTACCGAAAAATTTTTTTGTGTCATTTCCTTTTAAGCCCAACAACATTTCCAGTATCCTATTTTCCATCGCATCGCCGCGCCGGCGGGGTCTGCCAATCCAAGGGTCGCGGGTTCGATTCCCACCTGGGTGGGATTTTCTCCACCTAGGACTTGGGTGTTTGTATTATTGTTACTGCTGTGTTGTCATTCTTTTCCGATGTAAAGGACAAAAAGTGCTGTTTTCGGGCCATAACAAAAATAAATAAATATATTTAGTCAACTCTAACATTCTACTTTGGATTTTATTAGGTGAATGGTTATGACATAGGATTTATAAATCGAATTACCGGATAAAGAATAGATATTTCCTCATTTGCACATTTCGTGAGCAACTGCATGTTTCACAGAAAAATCGCGAATGTGCTGGGATTTAATGAATTTTAATGTGAATATTTTTACTCAAAATATACTAACACTACTATAATAGGATAACAACAAGTCAACTTATTATATCCAAACGACGGCAAGGTTGAAAAAAATCAAGCAGAGAAGAGAAAGAAAGTAGCTGTATTAATATTTAGAGCAGTAATACTCGGAATAATGTGAGAAAAAATATCTACCCATGAGTGTTACAATCAATGGAGCATAAAGGAATGGAGTGGGAGGAAAAAGATAAGGGAATAAAGTAAAACTTGAGGCAATGCAATGCAAGCAATGGAAATGGATATTTGGAGGCTGGAACTGCGGACTCACGGAGATGCATTGGGTGAGAAACGTAGAGATACGGGAACAAATGGGTTTCAATACTGATGTAATGGATACCATAGAAGTGAAGTGCCTCAATTGGTCTGGACCCGCGGAGTGAATGGAGGTGAATAGGAACGGCCCTTCGAAATATGAATGGCTTCCTCCACAACGATGGAGGAGAGGAAAGCCAAGATTGACTTAGAATGATGATTTGAATCCGAAGATAATTGATGAGACTCGCCGTAGAGGCAGACTGAAAGGGGAAAGAGAGTGCGGGAACCACCGCTTGGCGCAACCTCGCTTGCAAATTGAATTACTGAAATTTCTCTTGGCGAAAATTGGGATAAGGAGAAAAATTATTTCTGATCGGAGGCTTTCAGCTATTATGTAGAAGCATATTTCGGATTTTAATACACAATTCTCACGTAAGGGAAACGAGAGTTCTAAACAATTTGCTCTAGCAAAAAATACTGCGAAAAAGGATTTTATTTTGTGTTATTATCCAAGTAATATCTCCCTGAATGTCGTTTTCTAGTCTGTTCATATTATCACGTAGAGAATAGTAACGTACTTATTCTCTCATTGATTAAATTTAATTTTAGCACACTTCACGAACTTATAATTTGATATATTAAATAATCAAGAGTGAATATATTAAATTGTCTTTTTTGACAGGAATTAATTGGAGATATTTTAGATGTTCCTTTACTGAAGACATTGTAGGTATCATCATGGAAATTTGTATCCCATTTTCGGTAATTTAATTTTAATATCCGGACTGTATACCGGATAGCTACAATGCAATCACAATTTATATTTCGTGTACGTATTTATATACGGGTTTTCTGGATAGCTACAAGCACGACTTCCTAAATGTGTGTATCTAATGTATATCTAATTTAAATATATTAGATTTGTATTTTATCACTATTTGAGTAATTGATTGGATAATTTGAGTCTTTCTACTCAGTATGACTTCAGACCGAAGCGAAAATAACGGAATCGTTCACCTGCAAATTTACCTAAAACGATTGAAAATCCGTGTGGGCACTCATTCCTGTATCATTTCTCTTTGGCGGCGCCATGGGTATCCGTATGGCGTCTTCCTATCCCACATATCTCATGGGTCAGGTCTAAAATTATTTCCTACAAAACCAAAATCTCAAGCCACTCCTCTGGACGAGTTACACGGACGATATATTCCTTCTTTGGACCCACGGATATGCATATCTATATCCAATTGCAAATCATAATTTTTCTTTTTCGATATGGTTGACATATTTCATCTCGAACTCCTCTGCAATCTTCTAAGACATCGACATCCAGATTCAAAATAATATTTTTCCACTTCCGTCCACAAAAACCTAAGAAGTCATGAAAATATCTCCGTTCCCGAAGTAGTCATCTATCCCAGATGAAAGGCTCCATACCATTTTCCTTCTCAGTTTATTATGGCTGCCGCAGTTGTAAAAATGTCTCATTCTTACAGAAATACACTGGACATGTCCACCAATTCATTAGCAAATGAGGATACCCCGAAAAATTACTTAATAGGAAAATCCTACGCTACACTTCCCAATACATTCATTGGACTAGGAATGTGTCAACCACATCACCGCCTACTTGCACAAAAGTCACAAAATCCGTCAGTCTCTAAATATTCCGGATATTAAATGACATTGATTCGACACCCTTCATCAAAAACAGAGAAATGTTATCTGTCGCTGGTTAAGCCTCATTTAGAATAGGCTGCAAGTGTCCGTATATGGGATTCTCACGAGGTTGAATTAATTTCCGAATTGGATTGCGTGCAGAGTAGAGGAGCTAGATTTTTAAAACGTTGTTATGATAAACTGAGTAGCGTATCCAAAATATTAGAGAAGTTATGCTGGGAATCACTCACGAAGCGAAGGCTAAATTATAGATTGAAGCTCTTGCATAAATTGGAAGGTCTCTTTAGCAGTGATGTTAAAAATGTATTATTACCCCCGTCGTACGACGGTAGGAGATATCCTACTAATAAAAATAGAGAGATCAAGTGTAGAACAGATGGATTTAAGATGTCATATTTTTCCAGGAACGATAAGGGATCATAATAACATTGTTCGACCGCGGTAGGGTCATGTCCAGGTAAAATTACTCTAGTCTAGTGTGTATTAACCCCCTGCCACACACCCTATTGGTGAGTTGCAACTCACCACTAGGGTGTGTGGCAGGGTAAATAAATAAATTAATTAATTCTTTCAACATACCCCTCAGTCTCTATCAAATACCTTGAAAATTTATGCGGCACACTAATTTCCACAAGAACCTTTCTTCGTCTCGCTAATCCCACATCTTTCTTCTCCGCTTCAGTTTCTTCCAACGAAATATCTCAAAGTCCACCTAAACAGCGAAACAAATGTCATACCGCCGCTCTTGGTCCTCTCTTTAAATTACCTCATGCAATATTTGCTATTTTGACATTTTAGTACCTTAGCGTGATATATTTGTTTTGTTCGATTTTTAATGAAAATATATTCACAAGGAGATTTACGGCATTTATAAGGCAAAATAAAAACTTAAAGAAATCCGAATGCTTGACCACTGCCCACACACGGGTTTATTTACTTTGAATCATCAGAGATGGTCGCGGAGAACATAAATGTGATCCGCCAGTTAGTTATATTCAGCCAATGTGAGCAGCCAACGATTAATGGTAATATATGCTATGGTCGTGTTCATGAAGAAAAAATGAGAATGTGCCATTAGACTAAGCCGTTTATCAAATGGGAGATCGACGAGGAACATTTGACTGGTGACCCGCATATAAAACATATTTTGTACTACCTTCCCAACTCTCCTACAAATGCCACCAGAAGGCTGGCGGAGGGGGGGGCATTAACTATAAATTCAACGGGACCCGATTCCGTTTCAATAACCAATAAATCGAAGCGTGAATTTCATGAACCGTATGCATTAATATATTTATTTCTGTCAATGATTATATGAATTCGATTCGATTTAATTTTATTCATTTACGGCGGGAATACCGCGATTTATGACCCACTTTGAGGCAAACGACGTGGTCACTTGTGTCTGGGTCCTTAAGGTCGATGGAGTCCGTGACCTTTATATGTTTCTCATTTTTCGACTCATCTTCAGTGAGGCATCGGTCTTGAATGACCGATTCTCGAATTCACGTCTTCTGTAAGGTTGATGATCATCCGAGACGTGGAGGTGAAGAAACAGTTCATTTTGGCCGTTCATGAATGATGTCAAATCAGGTCACAGTTCTTCTGGCGGATCATTCATGATATCAGTCACAACTCCTTCTTTGTCTTTGACATTTGTGATATTTTAGTATCCTACAACTAACCCCAAGGGTGTGTGGCAAGGGTAAATGCACATCAGACTAATTTTGACCCGAATATGGCCCCTACCGCGGTCGGAGAATGTTTTTATGATTCCCTATCGTTCGTGCAAAAGTGACATCTTAAATCTATCTGTTCTACACTTGATCTTTCTAATTTTATTTACATGACCTCTCCTACTGTAGTGCGATGGGGGTAATGATATATTTTCAACATCCCTGCTAAAGATGTCCTTCCAATTTATGCAAGAGATTTAATTTGTAATTTAACCCTTCACGCTTCAAGAGTGATTCCCAGCCTAGCTGCTCTAATGTTTTGGATGCGCTACTAAGTTTATCATAACAACACCTTACAAATTTAGCTCCTCTACGCTGCATGCTGCTCCTTTAAGCTACCCTACACCCACTCTCGATGTCCGATTGTGATTGACATGACGAAGCAATGTCGGGTCGCGTTCCTACCGTCTGGGTTGGTGTGGATGAGATATCAGTCGCGATTGATACCAATCGCTTGACAAATCAATGGTTTCCCAAAACACCAGAGCTGATGCCCTCACAGGTGAGTATATCATTTGCATCGACGACAAGAGAAACAAAAGATATAAAGTAATACTCAGGCATGTCATAATAGGAATTGGATTGTCAGGTTATACACGGTATGTGGCCTCCCCCTCCATTTGCTCTTCACTTAATTCATTTAATCAATTGCGTCTGACACACACAAATGAACGATCTTTGTACATTGTTTATTTCAGTTAACTGAAGTGGCCCAATCGGCACATCGCTATTATTGGAGCAAGGGGTTGACTGATATTTGTTCAGCGTTACGATGAACCATTAAAATATATAGAATAGCAATCACATAGTTGTAATCAAATTTAAAAACACCCATTTGCGATGTAATATGATGGGAGAGCATTTTAAATTGAAAAATATCACATTTGGTATTCGGTCACGTTGAACATAACTCAAATTGCAAGTTTAACGAGAGTTTTATGTGATGGGCTGTCCAATGTATTCTAATTTAAAAATCGCCCTTATGTCTGTACTGTATCCACACAATTACATGGTATATTTATTTCTATTTAGATAAATTTCAAAAACCTATTGTTTTAAGCGTATCCATTCAATATGATGTCATTCTCTGCATTGGGCGGCTAACCTTATTCATTGATTCTGGATCGTGTCAAGTGTTTCAATGTAGGAACGGAAACCTTCAAAAGTGAATGCTGCAACAAACATCGAATATTTATAAATATACGTATTTCAAATCTCCAGATGCTGTGAGTACGTTTTTTTGGTTTCAGGTAATCTATTTCGTATGCTGATAGCTATCGTTGGGTAGAGAGAGAATGTCTGATGTAATTCATGTATGTGCGTGTGTGTATTTATATATATGGATATATATATATATACATACTATATATAAATACACACACACACACACACATATATATATATATATTTATATATATATCTCAGAAAGATTAGACAAACCAAATTACATTGGGCGGAAGGACCATCAGTTCAAAATAAAACATAGAGGGCACAAAACAAACATTAAAAAAAACTCCTTCCTCAATCGTGGAATAAAAGAATGGAATGAGTTACCTGAGGATATCTTTAAGTCCTTACCTTATTCATTAAATAAATTTAAAACGAGGTTTATGCTCGCCTTAAAAACATGTGAGTGAGAAATAAAACCGTATGTACTTGTGCTATGAATAATGTGTTAACGGGACGCGATTTTGAACGGTATATGAAATTGAAGAGTACGTGATTACGGACGAAGTGTGGCGATGGACGGTGCGTAGTATGTACTCGTGTGGTGTACACCTAATCCTTGTGTGATGGTAAAGGAGAGGTCGGTAATCTTAAAAGTGTCATTGAATATACGAGCATTTTGTCTCATATCTGTTCTTCTTGTGTGTGTATGTATGTGCATTGTAAGAGTGACCAGTGATCACACTGGACCGTTGCCACCAGAGTCACTAAATAGATATAATATATCTATTTAGTTCCTCTCTCCTTTCCTTATATCTATTTCTATGTGAATGAATTATGTATATATATATATATATAAACACTAACACAAAAAACACCACACACATAGAAACATAAAAGAAGGACACTTACATTGGATATTTACGTTTCGACGGCACGGCCGTCGTCATCATATGAAATTTGGTGTGAGAGAATATCTGTATCCCTTACTTTCATTTTTGAGGAGGATTAAGTGAGACGATCGGAATATCTTATCCCTTTCGAACCCTCAGGCAGACCCTTGGCACAGGCGAGATGTCGGGCTAATACCTTTCCTTTTTTTAGGAATTCAAACGGCATATCCATTGAGCCTAGTTAATCCGCCTACTAGTTCCACAATTTTTTATTATGTTTCAAAGCATTGAATTTTTAACCTTTGATCCAATGATATTTGCCGTAAAATCAGCATTTATTGGTAGCAGGGCTTATTTCGTTTTTGTTAACCGACATGCGGACTATCAAAATTGATTTCGGTATTTGGTTTTTATTTTCAGTTCTGCGCATAAGCATTTTGAATGGAAAGTTTTTGAAGTATGAATTTAATTGCCGATTTCGTTAGCATTACATAAAATATATAATATTATATCACATTATAATTGGGTGATTAAATTTCGATTCCAAATAACAGCGGACAGAACCAAAACAGAATCGGACAGGCTTCAAGTATATCAGCCGATTTAAAAGGTAACCTAGGAGATACGTATCGGACTAATCTTTGCTGTTCACGTTAACTGTAGATGGACACTTTAGAAAACAGTATCCTTAATTATGATGCTGCTACTTTAAAATTTAAGCGATATTGAAAGGGTAGCCGTTATTAATTCGCCGCTTTGCTATCTCGGATAATATATTTGGTTAACACAGTTTGTGCAAAAAATAAACGTTACTTTTTCTGACGCTTTTGTTTTTTTTCCAAATCCTAAGCAAAGAAATGGCCATATTTTTCCCATGCCAATTTTTTTGCTCGACTTCAGCGTCCCCATATTCTCTCATTTCTGTCAGCCCATACTTCATTCGTGAGTGGGAGATCATATATCGTCAAATTCACTCCATTTCTTTCCTGGTGGACTCTTAATGTGTCTCTGATTCGTCTAACAATGACCTTAATGGTTCAAACCTATAATTGGAGTCTTTGCAATCAATATATAAACTTAAAATTATTTTTAAAACGGTAAATTTAACACGAAATATCCCTTCACCATATGGCATACCATGGTCACCTTACTAGAAACTCCATATTCATACAATAGAATGTGTTCTAAGAAAATTCGTGCGCAAAATTGTATTTAAGTATTGAACATTGATCTTTATAGTTATAATGAAATGTTACTTCTACTTAATCTTCCCTCCTTGCATAAACGTAGAAAAGTTAATAACGTAACTTTTCTTTATAAATTACTTTATAGCAAGACTGATTCCTTAGAACTCCTAAGGGCAATACCTTAGGAGTTCTAAGGACCTACCGAGTGCCTTCACATAACACAAGGCATAAAGCACTCTTTGAAATTAGATATCATGCACAAAATTACACTTACTACTCGCCTATTAGCCAGATAATGAGATATGGCAACAGTTGTGGTTATAAAACAACAATTTCAGAGAGTAAAAATCATTCGTCTTGACCAGGATTCGAACCCGGATCCCTCGATATCCGGCCGAGTGCTTTAATCATTTAAGCTACCGAGACGTCCTCTTACACTATGAAATTTTGGGGGCTTTAAAGGAACAAGATGTTGCAACGAAATACCGTACACACAATGTCACAGGCATTCGTAGTCGTGCGCGAGGCGCCATAGTCCACGAGGTTAAAGCCAATTTCAAACACTTATGCTGTTCATTTCAAGAAACTGCGGGAAATGCCGCAACAGTAATTTAGTTTCTTGAAATAAACAGCCTCGCCTTCGTTTTTTTAGCTCCACACCCCAGGTCCTATTTAAAAGCACCGAATGATGCTTAGTATACTTAGCGTACGCATAAATACCGTATGATGCGTCTTTAACTCGGCACAATCCAGTGCCTGTTTATGGGAAAGTAATTTTATGTTTCTATTTCAATCCCGTGAAGCTAATTACTTTCTATATTCCTTCCTGGCTCTGAATAATCATATGATCTTTCTTTTTTGGTTTGTTTATTTTAAACTTGGGAAGATTTCGCCAATATGCGGTGTTGCTCTGCCCAACCTCAAATTTTGCATGATTACGTTGTATGTTCATAAGTGAATCAATTTCAAAGTTAGACGGAAATTAGTCCAAATCATTACATCTGCAGAAATTTAGAAAATAAGAAGAAATAGTAATGATGAAATTAATTTAATTTATTTATACCTGCTCTTGATGATTTAAATAGAAATATCTTTGCCAGTAATTTAGCACAAAAATCATCCCCTTCCGAATTTGGGACGAAGTAGATAAAAGTATGCGTTTGGTATCGATTCACGGTCCCCTTAAGATATTTACAAAACAATTCGGAAAGAATTAGGAATGATATTTTCAGATATTTTCCTCGCAAGACATGATACGGAAACCTTTTGATACTTGATCAAACACAGTTCTTTAAGTGTCCCTGCTTCCCCATCCACAAAAACTTCCCTCTCCCCCCCAACTCACGCTCACTTCCCCCCACCCATCTCCACCTGCTTCTTATCTTCATAGACATACCTATTATGATGTCCTCACCTCATCTTCAACCCCTCCCCGCCCTCTTAACTGTTTTCACACCCCCACTCCCGCTTCTGTTCCCTCCCCAACCCTTCCTCCACCTCTCAAGAGACCACGCCTCTCAGAAGCCACACGCAATTTTCACGGGGGAAAAATCATCGTCTTCTTTTTATTCCATTTACTTCCCCTTGTTTTTTCTTCGGACGTCCGCAGTGGGTATCCCGTTGCTGCGAATGCCGATGATATTTATTATTTCCTTTCAGTTCAGTTCGGGATCGGGATATATTAAAGGTAAATATTTTGATGCTAAGTCCATTTAACTCCGATCCATGCTTCTTCGTTTGATTCGCCTTTAATTGCCATTGTCGAGCGATATATATATATATATATATATATATATATATATATATATATATATATGTCATACAAACTAAATGAAAGTAATATTTGCAGCATTTTATATATCTTTGTTGAAATTAAATTGGACGACGAATTTTTCGATATTCCTAGGGTAAAATGAAGGTGCAATTATTAGGAAAACCGCAAATGAGAAAACTGTGAGACGGGACTGCCACGGTCATAGGGCTTGTCAAGGACGAAGATAATGAAGATGGCAGGGTCTTAACTTTTTACCCGCTGGCCTCCTTAGGCAACGTACATCTTATGGATTTTGTCCACAATTCAGCAGTAACCGCGTTAGGCACACGAATTGCTGTTATTTTTTTAATATTGTGCTGATGTGAAATATGAACGTACGAACGATGTTTGTACGAAAGAGATGAAAGCAATGTACTGAAGGCAATACAAAATCTGAGAAAATGGTTTGGTTGGTTTAGCGTTTCAATGTCAAAAAATGACCTTCAAATAACATGAAATAGCATATAATGCTGAGATTGGTATGCTGCATTCCTCTATTTCCATCTATTCAGTGTCAATTTCCTCACCAATTGATTGATTTTCTGTTTTACGTCTTTAGTAGTGTCTTCCTTCTCGTCTTCTTTTTTCCTCTGTACTTGTCTCTCGGCTTTTTTGCCATTGTTTTTTGCCTCTACATGTTCTATTCCTCATCTTCTTTTCTACATAATTTCTCACACCTCGCGTTGTCTGTCCATTTAATCTTCAACCTTCTCCTCCGGCACGTTTTAAAAACTCCCATTGTTGCTGGAACCATATCTCAATGTTCTATGACTGTGACTCGCAGTAAAAACAAAACGACTTGATAAACTCAATCAAAATATTTCTATTAAGTTCAATGTAAATTTAGCTCGTTTGTTTTTCTCAAACCTCGACGAGCATGAGTGCTTCTCAGCTTCTCAACGTTGATGAGACGAGGACCACAGTTTGGAGTATAGCCACGATAGACGATGGGAATGAGTGGTCCATTTTACAGCCGAGCGGAGTAAACCAGTGCTCTTATCATCGGTAACAAAAACAGCTTTTCAGCTTGGGGGTCGTCGTTTAAAACTTACCCGCCGGTTGAGGATGCATCGCACCGTTAACTCCGCTGTTAAGCATTCATTTCATGATGAGAGACAGATGGCACTCGTGGAATCCTACGCACCCATTTACAAGACCGAATTCGAAAGAGATCTCAAAATTAGTGGGAAAACTCATTATGCGGAGGAGATGACTTCGCCCCAGTCGCGAAAAATAACTTCTATTTTGAAGAACGGAGTGAAAAAATGGAAAAGCATTGCTTGCATAAAAATACCAAAAGGAAATTGTGGTTGTTTATATCATCTAAACTTGAAAAGGCTGAAATGATATTATATTTTCACCATTCATATTTCTCTTTGTCAATCTAGAAATGTCTTGACTTGCACATTCTAATTAAAACTTCCCCCGCGCCCCGATTCCTCTGCCGTTCAATAATCATTTTTTTGTCTTTCTTTATTGTCCTATAATCCCCAATGATATATTCTCTTGGTATTCCATTTTAATTACCGATAAATAGCATTTTTCGTTTTTTAAAAGTTATTACCGAACCGTCTTCCTTGTACTACATCATCAAAAGTTACCGTACCTGAATATGATGTGGCAAAATTGAAATCTTGTCCTTAATGATTTATAATTTGCGGATAATTACCACTAATAGGTCATTGATCCTTTTGCTTTAAATCCACCATATCGCACCAAAAACTACGCAATTCGTTCATTATTCCTTTTTTTCTCTTCATGACGAATCCCTGTGCTTAAGGCGTGCCCATTGATTCTGATTTATCAAGGGCATAAAGCATGAAGTTTTCGCATAGCAAATGACTAATTCATTAGGTGAATTAACCCTTGATTTGAATTAAGTCTTTCTCCGGAATGTATACAAATTTGTATGTTATTTGACTTTTTTACTGAATATTTTCCCCCTTTTCCCTCCTCTCCAGTATCCTTTATGAATTATCCTCACCACCTGGTGCTTGCACGCCCCGCGAAACATTTTTTGGTGGATTTCGGAGTATTTATATCGATGTCTCAGCTGTACCCTAATCAATTTTTTCAATGTCTACTGATAATTTTGCCAAATTATACTTATTTTCTTCTCAATAATTCCTTTATGCCAACTTTCATCATTTTCACGAATTGTTAAGCCTAGATTTGGTTCGCTGCAGGTCTTCAAACAATCCATGTATCATTTTTATTGCGGATCTTATCACTTACTAAGATCTTCTTATACCGTCATCTTTCATTCTTAGCTTTATTTCTTCGTCGTCATTCATTGATTGTCACAGTTCCTCCTTAGCCTTCCTCGTGTTAAGTGGCAGAAGAGGCTCATCTCGCCCCGAAATAAAGACGACTATGTAGCTGTGTATATTATGTGATCCTTTATATCATTGACCCTAAAAGTGTGTCGTTAAACCTATCGTACTACGGCAGGAGAGATTATGTCAGTAAAATTTTAGAGATTAACTGTAGAAGATATATATTTAAGAAGGCGCTAGCGGAATTCAAAAGGAAAAAATTAGGCGAACATTTGAACGATAACCCAAAGATGTTTTGGTCCTACGTCAGGGAAGTGCAGGGAAACAAGTCCACCGTAAACTCATTGAATATCGAAAAGGGGAATAAAGTAACGAGTAGTTCAGATAAAGCCAACATATTAAACTCATTTTTCCAGAGTGTTTTCAACATATCCTCACAAAATACACCCGAGAACCTTCCGAAAATATTTCAGCATTCAATGGAAGCAATCAATATTTCCACCCGCGGAATAGAATTACTCCTTAAAAACATAGACCCCAACAAATCTCCGGGACCTGATGAGATACCGGCACGTGTGTATAAAGAACTGTCGGCTGAAATTGCCCCATATCTAGATATAATATTTAAGAAATCATTAGCAGAAGAAAGCGTGCCAAACGGCTGGAAGGTAGCTTCGGTAACACCCATATTTAAAAACGGAGACAGGGAGGACCCCAGTAATTATAGGCCAATATCGCTGACTTCCATTTCCTGTAAGATTCTTGAACACATCATTGTTAGTTCCATGATGAGGCACCTCGATAGCCAAGATTTATTAATTAATAACCAACACGGCTTCCGTAAGGGTAGATCCTGCGAAACTCAACTCGCACTTTTTGTACATGATGTATTAAACTCCGGTGAAAGTAATATTCCAGTTGATGCGATATTCCTAGATTTTAAGAAAGCTTTCGATAAAGTCCCTCATTGCAAATTACTGGCGAAATTGGAAACCTATGGAATACACGAAAGTATTATTAACTGGATTAAACAATTTTTAAGTGATCGTGTCCAAACAGTCGTCCTGGACGGTGTATCATCCGATACTGTCAAGGTCACGTCGGGGGTACCACAAGGAAGTGTCATAGGTCCCCTCCTTTTCCTTATTTACATAAATGACCTCAGTACCGTAGTTAATAGCAAGCTCCGTCTTTTCGCCGATGATGCAGTAATTTATGGGGACATCCGAAGTCACGAAGACAGAGTCGTGTTAGCCAACGACCTAGATGCAATTCAAAATTGGTGCGATACATGGCAATTGGAATTGAATTTTAAAAAATGCGTAGTAATACATTTTTGGGAAAAGAGTAATTCCCTCCCTTATAGTTACAAAGTGAAACAAACCAAAATCGCGAGGGTAGATTCCTTTAAATACTTGGGTGTAACAATTACTCACGATCTGTCCTGGGGAAAACACATACGAGAAATATGCGGTCGTGCTAATAAAAAATTGGGATTTGTGAAAAGAGTGCTAGGTAAATGCGACGAAAAGGTGAAAGAACGATGTTTCCTTGCCTTGGTCAGGCCCCACCTAGAGTATGCTGCCAGTATATGGGATCCTCACAACATAAATTTGGTTTCGGAATTAGATCGAGTTCAGCGGAGGGGGGCTAGATTTGTCAAACATTGTTATGACCAACTCAGCAGCGTATCCACTTTGTTAGACAGTTTAGGTTGGGATTCTCTTACACAGCGGCGTTTCCAATATAGATTAAACTTATTAAAAACATTTAAAGATGGGCCCTTTTCCGATGACATCAAGGATATAATACGAACCCCAACGTATTACGGTCGAAGGGATCACGAATATAAGACTAGAGAAATAGACTGCAAGACTGACAGGTTTAAAATGTCATTTTTTCCAAGAACGATAAGGGAACAGAATGCTCGTAGTCGAAATTCCCCAGGACTTAGTTCATTACAATAAGTATTAACGTACAGGTTAGGGACTTCGCGAGGATGTGTATACATGTGTGTATGTATGTATGTATATGTATGTGTGTATATATACATATATATATGTATATATATATATTTTTTCCTACAGGTTCCCCCCACCTTTCCTCACCTAACTCCCAACCCCCTCAACCCTTACCCTTCCCTCATGATGCTACACCCCCTGCCACACACCTTTTTGGTGGCTCGCAGGGTACTTATGTAGATGTAGATGTAGAAGTTGTTTTTCCCAGAAATGGTGAGGGATCAGAATAATATTGTCCAACCACAGTAGGGGGAAAGTATTTCGGGTCAAAATTAGTCTGGTACGTATTCATCACCTGCCACACACCCTAGCGGTGTTTTGTAGGGTACTAAAATGATAAAAAATAATTATTCCCCTGTATTTTTCCTTCAATTTTGGCATTCAGCTACTTACGATACATGTAAAAATATGTATTTCATTAGTTTTCCTCTCTACCTTTCAATTTTTCCAACAAGGTTTCTCTTTCATCCACGCTTCCAAGTACGAGTACTTCTTCCATCGTCACGCTCATCCATACATTCCATTTCCAACATTATTCACTTGCACCACATTTTAATCGTCTCCATTCTTCTTTTATTCGCTGATCCTTATCGTCCAAGTCATGCATCCGTAGAAAACTAAAATTCATCATGAATCTTAATGAATTGTTTACTGATGTCTATGTTAGGGTCATGTTCGGGTAAATATTAGTGTCGTGTGTATTTCCTCCCTGCCACACACCCTAGCGGTGACTTGCAGGGTATTAAAAATACTAAAAATACTGTTTTCACGAAGCAGTTGTTTCTTCAAGGAGAAAGTCTTTTTTTCAGCTTTTATTTTCACTGGTGTCTCTTTACTTATTTCATTGCTGGTTTAGTATTTTTTGCGAGCTAATGGGAAAACTCTGCCACTTTTTCCAATGTGTCTTTCTTTGCCTATGCTCACTCGGATATTATCTTCCCAACTTCGACTGCAGACCATTCATTACCTTAGTCTTGTTTATCTTGTTGTTGAACTTTACATTCCTTTCTCCATTCTGACTAGCTTTCTTTTCAGCTACTTTTTCTTCTTCCCAAGTAAAGCTAGTAAGTTTTCCTCAATTTGTAGATTATCTATCCTTTCGCTGTGTATGTATATAACCCCTCACTCATCTGTTCACTTATTTTCGCTTCCAAGCAAAAGTTTCCTTTTACCAATCGCTTTCGTGGAACCTCCGTCAGGAGTTCGCCCAGCGAGTAAGCAGTGTGCCACGAAAAAATTGGATAACTGCTTGAGAAGAAATTCTCCGATTGGTTCCGATGAATACTTATATTTCTATTCGGAATTTTTTTTGCTTATATACATAATAATGCTTATAATAACAGTTTCGCCAGCGTCCAAATTGGCTTCTCCACATGTCACTCTACATGGAGGTACCAAATGTAATGCTGATTAAAAAATGGTGTTCTGTTTTGATTAACATTGTATTTCAATGAAAAACACGCAAATATATACACTAAAATAATGTCAATTGGTAATGTATTTGTATTTTGTGGGTTGATAAATATTCTATCCAGGAGTGTATCTCAGTATGTGGTTCTCATACTGCATGTAAATAGAGGGTTCATTGCTAACTACGGCCAATAAAGTTAAGTATTTGGGGGTAATTCTAACACCATGCCTTTCATGGGGAGCACATATCAGGTCAATATGCGGATCCGCTTTGAAAAAAACTCGGCTTCTTTAAACGAGTGGTGGGGAAGTGTAACGAGAAAACATTGCAAAGTGTAAAAATAAAGCATTGCAAAGACATCAGGCATATTTGTTGGTGCATATGTATGTTAGTTGGTAGTTTGTGTGTTTGTATGTGTGTGTGTGTGTGGGAAATTTTGGCAAAAAGAATTAGATAAAGTTCAGAGAAAATCCACCAGATTCGTGATACATTTTTCATAAGAAGACAAATGTGACAGACCTTTCAGCTGAATTAAGCTGGGAGCCACTTACGATGCGAAGAGAAAAGGCGAGACTTAGGCTTTTAGAAAGGTTCACACTGAAATTTTAGAATGACACTAAAGGAATTATAATGGTCCCACACTACCTAGGTAGATCAGATCACAAAGATAAAATAAGGGAGAAAGATTCCAATACACATTTATACAAATACTCATTCTTTCCCAGAACAATCAGGAATCATAATAGTAAGAAGCCGAAGTCACTTTAGAACTATTAAAAACATTTAATTTACAAGTTGGAAAAAAATAAAACATTGCAAAGACATCAGGCATATTTGTTGGTGCATATGCATGTTAGTTGGTAGTTTGTGTGTTTGTATGTGTGTGTGGGGTGTAAGGGTTTTTGCATGAATGCATACCATGTTTTGTTAGTGGATTGTATAAATTGGTGGCTTTTGCTTGCGTTTTTCCTCTTAATTGCGGGTGGTGCCATAACACCACACGCTCTTGATTTGGCTTGCGGGGTATTCAATAGATGTAGATATACGTATGCACCAGCTCATACCACGCTTACGTCATATGCTTCTCTCAAAATGAAATTTAGCGTGGACCAGGGAAAGTTTATTTATTTATTTTGCATTATTCCGAAAACAGCACTTTGGCTTTTACGTCGGACTTATTAACAAATATATAATAATATAAACAATTCCAAACACCCAAAGAAAACGTTCGGAACTAGTATCCCCTAAAACCTTTCTCTTCTCTCTCTTTCCCTGTCCCCCTCCCCTTTACTAATGACCACCTCCCCCAACCCCAACCCCTCGACAACCTTACTGGCTTATTCGAAAGTGACGTTATAGAGGTTTTGAAAAGGAAGGATCCGCACTCTGCAAAGACAGGGAGCCAACTGCCATCGAACCCTCCCCCCACCTATCCCTCGAACCCAGCCAGAGAAACTGCCGATCGCCCATCCGTCTATCCAGGAAAACATGAGTCTCATTATTCTTGGAACATCTTGTTATTTGTTATGTGAATTAATTCCCTTGTTTTGAATTTGGTTTTCCTCCAGCATGCATACAATTTTGCACGTTATTTTAAAGTTGTTTTCCTGTTTTTCCTTTTTCCCTTCCTCTTCTGTATTCTCCCTTATAATTCTATCCTTTCTCATCTGACGCTTGCACCCCCTGCCACACACCTTTTTGGTGGATCGCGGGGTATTTATGCCAATGTCGAAGTTTCCCGGTTGACTAATCGCCCTCCTTCCTCGTCCATGGGCGGCGTGACCTTGTTGACGTGACCTGATATTGTTATTGATCAGTACATTCTTTTTTTTTGGGAAAGACAGGGATGACAAAGCAATCAGATTTTATTTGTATATACCCTGCAAGCTACTGCCAGGGTATGTGGCAGGGGTTAAATACACACCAGAATAATTTTGCCCGAACATGATTCTACTGTAGCCGGACAATGATCCCCTAGTTAGATAGATAGTGATCCCCTATCGTTCGTGGAAAAAATGGCATTTTTAATCTATCTGTTCTATGCTTAATCTCTCTCATTTTATCAGTATGATCTCTCCTACCGTAGTACGATACGATACCATACGGTGAATCACGGTACACTATGGCTGTTTCGTCCTTCTTGGGTTAAACCTGATATTTTTTCTCGCGCGATGTTGCACATAAACGGGACCACCGAGCGTTAGAATCGTCTTCAGTAACTCTTGAAGCTTATGGATCAAACACACTCGCTGTTCGCGGAGTGAAATGTCATTGGAGTAAAATTTACACCATGGGTTGCCACCTACGGCAAGATAACTATGTATTGAGTCTCCATTACCAGGCCGGGTACAAATCTAGCTATAGCTGTATAGGAACAGTTACCTAGGAGAATTACTCTTAGTGCACAAGTATTACTAGGTAACGAAGAACCTGTATGATTCCCCGTTAAAATAAGTACAGTATCATTAATGTCTTCTAAAATACTGTTTCTAGGGTTTGCGCAAAATATTTGCATGCGAAGGATTTTGAGCAGATGACATAATCCTATCTATGCCCCTGTACGCACTTTGAAGTAATTATTTGTACAAAATTACACATTATTCCATATTTTTATACTGAATAATTTCCCCTTTTCCATTCCTCTCCCATATCCTACTTTATCACTCATTCTTCCCACCTACTACTTGCTTCCCCTGCCACACAGTTTTGGTGGATCGTAGTGTATTTATATTGATGTTAGTATGAGTCATTTAGAGAACTAGATTAATAACTCTGTAAGATAATGCCCCGGGCAAGGAAATGTTTTTGCGCTTGTGATTTGCCTGACTATGCCTTCCCCACCTCTCCTGTGTTCGTCCTTTATATATGTTCTTATCCCTGTCCCTTATATCTATTTCCTTGTGAATATATATGAATATATATATATATATATATATATATATATAATGGCTTTAAACTAATAAAAACTAGGCATCAGGAGAACAACACCATTATCAAGGCTTGTAATAGTAGGTACTACTACCTGGGGCAGAAAATTATATTCTTCTTCATAGCTTTGTACCGTTACCAAACCGTGGTTTAAACTAAATTTTAGTGTGCACATAAAGAAGCAAACATTACAAATTAGTGAGCAGTCAGCCCATTGTTTCCGTTTCCTTTGATTGGTTTAGGATTGCCTCTTGTGACAGAGGACGCATAGCACTAACTGTTAGGTGCTAAAAGAGGTCATTAAACGGTTGAAAAATTGATGTGCCACGTTTTGGTTTATCACGAGAAAATCATCTGGTTTGGATGATATCATCTGACGCCTAAACCTTTAGTGATGATTTGTTTTGCTAAAACAAAGTGCTAATTCGAAATCCCCTGTTCAGATGGACGCTGGCGTAGATTTCTCACTATTTAGAATTCCCTCTGCATTTTATCAAGCCTTCCTCACGATTGTGGTCGCAGCTCCTGTTTACCAATCTCTACCTACTCCCATGAGTAGTAACGAACGTGGATTTCATTACCTTTGGTAAGTAATTATCCAAACTGGTTATAACTTTGGAAAAAATCAGAATTCCATTTTCGCTTATCGTCGCTATTCCAGGGAAGTAGGTGTGCACGGGATGATTTGAATTCCGCTCTCGAGCATCACTCTGCAGTCGATGGAAGTGGATTTGGTTCGGAAATTCTGTTTGGTGCTGCGACGAAAGGGGCGCACTCGATGCAGGTGCACACGCATGGGACGCCATTCCTATCCGTTGAATCATTCATTTCATCCGAGAACCGTGTGGGATATTTACGTGACGGTATTGCGTTATGGCTCTGATTAATTCTTCAATTTGCGGAGAGATAACTGAATGGTCACCGATGATTATCTAGTCACCGTGACTGGCCATTGGAAACCTCACAATCGCGACACTATAGGGCTTCGTGAGGAGGCCATCCTATGAGCGGAAAATTTATTTAACACATTCACTTTGGGTTATTTTTACGGATGGGCTTTTACGGGGATTCGTCCACGAGTATTAAGTTTAGACAGTGTCAGATTAAAGTCGCATAGAATTGTTTCGGCCTTTATATTAAGAATATTACACTTGTTTTCTATGCGAAGCAGTATTTTTTTGTACAATCGTTAAAATTGACAATGAGATTACCCAAAGGAAATAGATGTCAAAGATCCATAAGGAGATAAAAAATTAATAATTATCTCTTTTACCATATTCACACCCCGAGGGATTGAGTACTCATAGTTACATCTGGGATCAGACTTCAAAGCTATTTCTGAATTTTGTTAGACATCATCAAAATTATCAAACTAGTTGTAAGAATTTCTTTTTCCCTCACAATTTCCGAAATTTTACATCTGGAAATGATGTGCTGTGGGACATTTAAATCAGATTTCTTAATAAAACGACGTTACTTAACTTTAAAATCTACCTTGCAGCATCAGTACTTCCACCACTTCAATCCTTGACCTGTTTCTATTTTTTAACCTTTGCCATATGATAACCGAAGATACCGTAACTTCACACCTCGAGCGTATCCAGAGGTGATATTGCAGAATTTATGCACCATAGTAAATGTTAATTCAATAAATACCAATTGAAACTTCTGAAACTAACAATTGGTTACTGTGGCAAATTGCTGACAAAAACTAGCATAACAGGCCCTATCAGTTGAAATTGTTTAGAAATATACAAATAACATACCCTTGGCCAATGGAAAGGTTTTCCGTGTGAAGAACAGCCAAGAAAATAGCGGTAAACAGTATTAGCAAAGGCAAGGGAAGCTCATTATGAAAGCTAAATTACGGTGTTTGTTGTGTTAGTTGGAAGCAACATTGTCGGTAGCAATAGTGGTGAAAGAACAAGTACGGAAGCATTGGACAAGTTGCGATAATGTATAAAAATGAAGATAATTGAATTTGTAGACAGAGTCAAAAGTGAGGGTGGGTTGAAGAGTGATTTGTGGTGGACACTTGAAAGAGGATGAGTTGTAACTAATTAGATATACTGTATCCTGAGATACAGTGGCTTACCGTAGTCTGTAGATAAAGGAAACATTCGTACAAGGAAAGAATAACAAGAGGAGACATGAGATGAATTGTTGAAAGGCGTTGGAAGAGCAAGGCACAAGGGAACATGATGGAGTGAAGAAATTTGATGAGTTTCACGATAGTGATTGTTGAGCTGTTTTCGAATTAATATTTGGGAACTTTTATGATTACAACTAAGATGAGCGTGTTTAGCGTGGGACAGTTGTGTAATCACAACGAAGCACACATCATTGGAGTGGAAAAGAGCAGGATAAAAATTTTCTGTTCTAACCATGTTATTGAGACGAAGAATGAAAAAATAAATTCCGCAGAAAGAAAAACAAAAGAAATAGTTTCAGAACTACTGAGAGCATAGAGAAATATTATGTTGGGAAAGACTTGAGGAAGGCAAAAAAAGTTGAGATAGGAAATGATTCAATGTGTTGGCTGGAATTTTGGGATGCAGGGTAGAAGTTTTTTTTTAAGTTGAAAAGTAGTTTATTTTAATGAGTGACTCATTGGTACACATTGACCAAAACTAAACTAAGCTCGGAGTTTCAGCCGAGCAAGTTTCATGAAAATTAACCTTGACCCGAAGACTTCAACTATTACATTGATGTAATCCTTGCTGCGTTAGTAAGCGTGGTACATTTCAAGTGCGAGGTTGTGCCTGCAAACTATCTGCACCCATTCTGCTTTTCCCATTCAATTTCATTTTCATCTTCTTCCCCTCTCCCTGCCTCCCGTCTCTCATGTACGAACTCATCGTGGACACAGGACAGCCCATAATCTCCCGCCCCTGATGGACCCTCCCCCCCTCCCGCCAGGTGCGGCCCTGCTATGCGAACGTCCTTCCTCCCGTCACTCCCATCTCCACCCCCTTCCTCTCCCCTTCGGCGCCCTCACCCGTTTCGTCCCCTCCCCCCTTACCACCCCCCATCCATTCGGCCGGGCCATTCGTGTTAAATGTCCGGCGAAAGATTTGTGCGGTGGCCACGGGTGTGTGTGTATGTGCGTGCGTGTATGTTGGCCCGTCGCCTGGTGAAAATATTTTTTACTCAAATCCCTTTTTTCTATTTTTTTCATTAGCTAGCCTTATGGTCTGACGGTGTGCATTGGTAATTCTTTTGCATCCCGAGCGTTCCTTGTCGTTGCTGGACGCAGAAAAATATTATTTAGGGAACGAGGGAGAGAGAGAGCGGGAGAAAAAAAAGAGGAAAAGTGGGTGGGAAATGTTATTATTTAAAAAAAAGAAGGAAAGCGAGGAGAGAGAGAGAACGGGATACGGAGATATGGAGAGATAACCCATAAAAAAGCGGAACAGGTAAAAATGTCGTCCTACCCCTTCAACGCCATATGCAAAAACTCCATCCGGGGAAGGGCTTATGTCGTCCATTACGCCTGCGTTCTGTTTATTACAGCGTTTTGCTTTAGGCCTGAATTCTCATTTTTTTGGTTTAATATTTCCGCGAGAGAAACTTTTCACGTGAAATGATATTTTCCCCTTTAATCGCCAGAAGAGACTGAGTCGTTTTATATTTTTTTGTCTTTTAGGGCTGTCTCCTTTCCTTCAATAGAAGTTTCAGGCGTTTGGATGAGAAAATGTTCCATCCGCATTCATTGGCTCGAGTCCTTCAAAGGCGTGGCAAGGCGATAGGAATTACCTAAGCGGCCGGAACCAATTCACCAGGAAAAAAATAATAACGCTTTCACTTGCAAAACATTGGGCGACACGAAATTAAACCCCCAATCAATTGTTTTTTTCTCCCTCTTTCTCGATTTCATCCGTGAGAGTGAATGCATTTACCTATGCGAGTAACGAGTTGCCAAATTTATCAGAACAGGAAGGTAGATTTTATTTGCAACCCCTCAACATTCTATCTAATACAAAATGATTTGGATATCATAAAAAATATGCACCTTGTGGGACACTTTTCAATCGAATATTTATCCACAAAGATACACATCCTTTTTTATTTCTTTCTCAAGAATTATGGTGGCATTTATGATTTGATGGACAAGCATACTTCCTGAGCGCACACAGGCCAACATGATACGTTTCTCGAATCAGCATTTTATTCATGATATTACCGAGAATTCCACAGTCCTCACGAAGTTGGATTAATTGCCGAATTGGATCGCGTGCAGCGTAGAGGAGCTAGATTTATAAAACGTTGTTATCTCTTGGAGCGAAGGTTAAATTACAGATTGAAGCTCTTGTATAAATTGGAACTAGGTCTCTTCAGCAGTGATGTTGAAAATTTATCATTACCCCCATCGTACGGAGGTAGGTGAGATCATGTCAAAAACATTAGAGAGATTAAGTGTGACAGAGATAGAAATAAGGTGTCATTTTTTCCACGACCGATAAGGGATCATAATACAGTACCTGTAACATTGTTCGAACGCGGTAGGGTCATGTTCGGGTTAAATTGTTCTGGCGTGTATTCACCCTGCCTCCTAACCTGGCGGTGGCTTGTAGGGTATATGTAAACATAAAGAAGACATTCCAGTGAATATCCACTCATTTCAGTGTCATACTCAAAATGTCATTTTCAAAGGCTGGGGATTGAATGTCCGTACATCTTTTATATTTGCTTTCAGAAAGTTAATTGCAAAAGCAACTCCCGTAATGATAATTAGTTGAATAATTCTAGGTAAAAGCCTATTTATATGAACCATCTACTTCTTTTCAAAGTTCATAAATAATGTTAAGAATAGAAAAATCAATTTTCCAAATATGAATTGAGTAGTTACCCAACCGCTGGGAGAAAATCGGTTACTGACAAAACACGCTCCAAATTATTCAGAAGAACGCCATATTCACAGGTAAACAAAGATGAAACATAGAAAACTGCAACTACTTTTTTAATAATATATTATATAAGATATCGTAGCGAAATGTATAACCCTAACTCTCGCCGAATGCTTGAGCTAAACAAATTCCATCACAGAGCTAGCTAGATTAGTAACATTCTATTATGAAAATTATGGTGTAGCCAAATTATTAGTAAAACATGGTTGGTTAACATTAGCTGGCCATGCGCTGAATTACAGATTGAATTGATTGTATTATTTCATTCATTCTTGCATGTCTCATTTTGCGGAGATGTTAACAATGAATTTCTAGCCCGGACGTCCTAAGTGTAAATTCTTCGAGAGGTCGTCAAGGGTAAATATGTATTGTTATTATTAGGTAATCTACCGGTAAAGGTAGGTTTTTGGATGGACACAACTATCAAATAAATATTTTGTAACTCCAAACAAAACCCAATCCAGCAACCTAATCTACATCAGGTCCTCATCATCTCTGTGTACTTCTTTCCTCCCATCATCCCGTTTAACATCCCTATCCTGTTCCTGCCCTTTCTTCGTTTGCCTAACATGCTCGCTCCCCTCTATTACCCTCTTCGACATCCCACTACCGCTCAATACGCCTTCCATCCATTTTTCCTGCCTCCATAGGATTTATCCCAACAAACCCGTCTCCTCACCCACCATCAAAAAAAGCTAAAAAAAGTTCTTTTCTGAGTAACGTTATTAATAGGAATTCACAAAGTCATTCAAAAGAGCATTGTAATTTATTGAAACTATTGTGTTAAAAGCATTATGTGTGGACAAAATACCAGGCGGAAATGTATTTATCAACACCTATTTGCGATAATTTTTTGTGAAAAAAATGGAACATTTACTTGATACTTTTTCTTAAAATTTATAGGTAATGAAAAGTTGATATTTTGATTAATAATTTATAATATTATATGTTTAATTAAATTTCATTAAAAAAATAACATGTCCATTCCTTAATGGCTGAGAGTTTCCATGAGTCGATGTCGGTGTCAATTTAGGACTTTTTTTACTAAACATGACAACGAGTGTGCTTGAATTCTAGTATGTTTTGCCCGAGGCGTCAGCAACTTGTCTTTATTGTTTTTCGTATTTCAATTGATTTCTTTATTTTTTTAATATTTGGGGTTCGTAGAGTTCATTGTACTACGATATTAATTATGAATTCGATTCACTTTGCGCATAGAACGAGAGCATGGGCATTCCCGGATCATTTTTATGGTCTCTCTTCTTCCAAACCACATCTCCCAGCGGAGAGAACACAAATGTGAATAATGGGAAGGCGAACTTTCCTGGTATCCACCGCTTAACCGAAATGGCTTTTCTATATTGGAAACATAATCCGCTTAAGTACGGAGGTATCTCTGGGGCCACAAAAAATCAGCATTCGAAAATGGAATTGAAATCAGTGAAGAAATATGAAAATGAATATTTTTTTAAAGCAAACATTATTACATTCCATTTATACCAGACAATCAGTTCAAAGATTTTATTGTCGTCATTCATTTAAGTAATGCAATCAAGGTGTCGTCTTTCTCATTTTCCAATTCCTCTCTTTCCTTTGTCAAAATGACATTTGATTCAAAAAGAGAAAAGGGCTTACCCTAAAAACCGAAACTCACTGGCATTGAATTTTGCAAACTTGAGCATCGTTTATAGGTAATTCTTACGAGGAGATTTTCTCGCTCGCTCAAACGAACAGGATTGCGAAATTCCTGGTGAACATATTTTATTTTGAATTTACATACTTTTCCTCTCACCAAACAACTCGAGGGTTTCCATATTGAAAATAGTTATTAGTCTTTATGTTCAGTCTTAGGTTATGATAACTAGTATGAAAATGTAATATTTAACATGTAACATAATTGTTAAATATTTACACAACTTCTTATATATTCCCTTTTTTCCGGGGGTTTCTATTAATTTTTTTGGTGACACAGAAATGTCGAAGTTCTTAATTATGTGATATATGCTACATTATATTTTAATATTGCACATAATATATAGAAAATTCATAAGATCTACGAAAGAATTCAAATGTATAATATAGAGTTATGAAGTTATTATTAAGGTAACGGAAATTATATTTGATCTTTTCGATGGTAATCGGATCAATCTTATGAAATACCATTTTGAGGAATTGGAAAAACTGTGTCATTTCCCCTGGTGTACGCTTATTTTTTTCTTGCTAATCTGTTTATTGAATAATTTTTCATTTGTATTTATTCAGTCATGTTTATTTATTCCTCCAGTATCAGGTGTTTATTTATTTATATACCCTGCAAGCCTCCACCAGGGTGTGTGGCAGGGGCTGAAAACACACCTGAATAATTTTACCCGAACATGACCCTACCGCGGTCAAACAATGCTATTGTCATCCCTTATCGTTCGTGGAAAAATGACATCTTAAATTTAAATGTATTACACTTAATCTCTCTAATTCTATTAGCACGATTTCTCCTTTTGTAGTACGATGGGGATAATAATACAGTTCTAACATCACCGCTAAAGATAGTTATTCCCAGCCTAGCTCCTCTAATATTTTGGATACGCTACTAAGTTTATAAAAACAACGTTTTACAAATCTAGCTTCTTTACGCTTCACGCGATCCAATTCGGATATCAATCCCAATTTGTGAGCATCCCATTTACTTCCAGCATTTTCAAATTGAGGCCTAACCAGCGTCAGATAACATTGCTCTTTGACTTTTTCATCACATTTACCTAATACTCTTCTGATAAATCATAATTTTTTGTTAGCTCATCCACATATTCACACACCTTGTGTTTCACCCCGGAGAGGTCGTGAGTGAGGGTAACGCCTAAGTATTTAATTGAGTCTACTTATTCTATTTCGGTACTTCCTATGCAGTAGGCGCTCTGGAGGGAATTGCTCAGTTTACGAAATTTTGACTACGCACTTTTTCAGTTTAATTTTAATTGCCAAGTAGTCGCAGCAGCTTTTTATAGCATTAAGGTCGTCTGATAAAGCCACTGTGTCCTCAGGATCATGGTAAACCACTCCTTAATCGGCAAAAACACGTACCTTACTAGTGACTACGAAGTTGCTAACGTAAATTCCCAATAAAAGAGGTTCGAACTTCGTGAAAATCCGTTAGTACTCATACTAATAAATAGTAGTACTGTGTACTGATACTAAAATTATAGTTATTACTCATAATAAGTCCTAATTTTTTTGAATGTGTTTCACACAGGAGAGATCGTGAGTGAGGGTAACTCCTTGGTATTTATTTGGGTATACAAATTCCATTTCGGTGTTCCCAATCCAGTTGACGTTCGGGTGGGAACTCTATTTCCAAAAAATTATGACTGTGCACTTTTTTAAAGTTTAATTATAATTTCCAAGTATCGCAGCAGCGTTTTATAGAATTAAGGTCATCTGATGAATCCGCTGTATCCTCGGGATCACGGACATCACGGTAAACCACTCCATCGTCGGAAAATAAACGCATCTTCCTGTCAAAGATTTCTATCCTCCTCTGATCTCCTTTTCCTAGAGTTATTGTCTTCACTCAATGCTAGGCTACACCCCACACGAACGTTTTCTTCAACTGATATCTTGCTTGTAGTTGTATCTCCTTTGAACGTAGAAGGTGGATTTTCATCACAAATGCCTTTCCAAATTGAGGTGTCCTACACATGAACTTCTAACATCTTATATTATGATCCTTCCTAGTTAGGTGATTGCTTCCCACTTGATCTAATTGCTCTACCCCCAAGCGTAACATCTGACTTTAACTTTAAATAACTAAACAGTTTACTCTTTTTTCACAATTTCTGCATGGAAAATGATATATACTTACGACGAACCATTACTATTTATTTACAACAGTGTGGCTATTGTTTTATGGCAAAAGAATCTGTTAAGTGAAATTATGCGATGCATGACTATCTTAAACTTTATTTCATTCAAGTATATGGTGCTGTGTGTTTATAACATTAAATTTCAGATAATTTCAAACATTTGTATGCGTTACATATATCATTTACACACCAATTTAGCCGAAAACAAACTTTTTTCCTGAAAAAGAATATCCTGAGGAGACGTCTCATGGGAAAATACGGCCAAGCAAGTGCATGTGAAATGAAAGTCGTAAACAATGCAAAGTTTTAAAAATTAGCGTGGCAGTGTAACAAACCAATGGCTTTGGAAAGTGAAACGGGTAAGCGCGAAAAACGAAGTATTACACTCTCCTCTCGCGTTGTTTAATATCTCAGGCGTACCTTAAAAAGCCGTAATGTTAGCGAAAAATATTTTATACACAAGGTACATAGGTTTTTCGGATGCGACTCCGATTTAGGTCGCTCCACAACGTTGCCCATCGAATCTCTGAGTCAATGTTCCAATTTCAGAGCAAATTGAATGAATATTAACTAAGTAAATATTCTAGTTTTCGCCGCCCAAATTTTCAAATAGTTATTCAGAGAATATTTCATCTATTGCGTGGATGGAAATTTTTTCCGTACCTTCATGAGAATCCAATGCAGTAAAAAACTGGGTCATGGGGGAATGAAACACGTGCTTGCAATTTTTACTTCTATGAATATTGAATGCGAGGAGAGAAAAAAATGGCAAAAAGCATCCAGAGTATACATAAAAATAACTTGACCTCTATTGAAAATGCGAAAATATATTTTAATTCTTTACTTGCGTTGCCCTTTTCACCAAATAAAAATGACCATAGAATTACTATGGAAGATTCATCACGGTGGAACTTCAAATATTCTAAATTTTTTGTGAAAACTTAGAAAGTGATAGTGAAGATTTGAAAGCAGGTATGTTTTACGGAATATACAATTGATCTAACGCTAAAACAAATGATGGAGAGAAATGGTTTTTAGAATGGCAAATAGGATTAACTTGACCATCAAATGATTCACATTAAATAGCGTTCACATCCTCAAATTTCATTAAAAAATATGGCCATAGAATCAAAAAACTAATGATTAGTTTATGAGCTGACAGATGGCGATCACTGAGAATGGAAGGAATAATGATTGAAACAGTGTTTCTCATTTTGTTTGGACGCTGGAAGGTAATTCGGGTAGCTTTAAAATCGGTGACAAGGGATGAATTCCTTCCTACTTGGGTTGAGTTAGTTTTCAAGCGTTACATATGGGTAGATGTCTAAAGAGAGTCCTGGAAGATGAAGAGAGGCAAGTAGGCTAGCCGATGAAGCCAGAGTAATCAGCTTCTCTGAGGCTACGGCGAAGGAATGCAGTCTTTTAAGCTTGCAATGAGGAAACTTCAGTTATACCTATGAGAACCTGAATGCTCATCTTTCTCCCCTGTAGGTTATGCATGGTGCGACTGACTATTACTGCACTGAGGAAGGGCAAGGGAAAAATATTTGTTAAAAAACTGTCAAATAATGTACAAATTTGTATACATATAGTATTGGGGGAAGACTCAATTCAAAACAAGGGTTAATTCACTCAATAAATTATGGTCTAAGATGAGACTTTTACCCAGCTTTTCTATGTACCTAGAAGATACGACAGCAATCAGGGAAGATACCCAGGAATAATATGAATGGGATATAAATGAGGCGAGTGGCCAGTTGGAGTTGAAGGTCAGAGGAGAATACGAATCAGATTCAGGTTCAGGTGGGTGCTGGAGTCTAAATTGACAGATAAATTGAGACTAAATGCAACGGGGTAGGGAACAATTCCATTCAGATCACTCGAAAAGGAAGATATATTTAGAACACACTTGAAACGGATATCATAGAATGGAATGTCAAAAAAGAAAGACTTCTATGTAAACTCATATGATTGGCTTTCGAGAGAGAGCGAAGAATGAAACTTTGGACGGTTCAACACTATTCTGAGTATATCGAAGAAGAATCATGATTACAGCGCTTCCATTAGTGGAATGCTTTGAAGTCGAAAAGAAGACCACCCTATTTAGTGAGACTTTCTCATCTGTATGTTCCCCGCGGCGGAACTCACGAGAGAGCTTTGCTGCAATGTGCTATGTTCTTCCGTGGATTGCAGGGTAACATTGAATGATGCCGATGGTTAAACTCGTTAATTATGTCGGGCAAAAATCGCTTCACTGTGGATTCTTACGCGCGTTTTCGTACCGGTATCTTCCGCAGGTAAAGCATAAAAAAAAGATGGAGCGTGTACGGATTTTGTGGAATTGAATCGGAGGGAAGATATTGACGATGGAACAAAGGCTTTGCCGGGAAGGAGGCTGGAAACCTCCTACGTCGTGCAAGAGCAAAGCAAAGATCTTTCTCGTTTCGTTGCTCGGTGAACTAAATCACCAAGTAAGACGTCTTATAATTTTTACTTAATTGCACGCCGTCGTAATGGTAGCTTTGAGTCCAATGACGCCTTCTTGGGAGTTTAGCGAAGAGAAAAAATAATGACGCCCTCCTACTGCGTATGGGTTTTCTTTCATCCCTTGCATCACTTTAAGAGCTGGCAAAGATAATTTCACGGAGTCGACATACACTAGTTGGGGGTACCTTGAGCATAAAAGTGCCTAATGCTGACTCAAATAGGGCATTTTTGGGTTTTAATATCTATTTTGCACAGTAATAAGTGCTCTTGACGATATCAAGTTCGTGGCATTTTTGATGACCGTTGGACGATCAGTAATTATCGGTTCAAGTGAGCTAATAGGTGGTAAACTTTCCCGTACGAAACCTTAAACGTGAAGAGATTGAGCCATAAGTGTGTGGGTTGAAGTTTAATTATGAAATTCATGTGTGAAGGAAATGTTTTTTAGTGGTGCAAAATTAAACGCCAAATTTAGGCCTTTGATAATAAAAGTGTGTATCATTGTATGAAGTCGCGCCTTGCATGCATCGTATTACACAAGATAATTGGTGCGTACCGTCGGCAAAGTTTACAGTGGGACATCAAGCTGGCAGTTACTCTAAATTTTGTCTCGTCCCGTTATTATCTGCTTGGGAGCTTAAGCTTTCATTCAGGTTCGCCATAATACTGGGGAGGCTTATTTCATGTTTAACTTGCAATATCCTTCGTTTACCCTGGTTCCAACGTCCGCCTAATGCATTAAAACGCAGATGCTCGTATTTCACTGCTACACCAATCCGAATTAACTCCTAAAACATCGCTATCTTTATTTATCTGCCATAGATCTCCAGTGCAAGGATAACAAAATTTCCCACAAAGCGTTGTTTCTTAATTCACATTTTCGGTTCTTCTTGTACTTCAATTGAGTATTATTTCCAATAAAGGGAATCGTTTATTCTCATCGTGGGAAAATGGGGAAAATATAATTATGCATAAACCATTTCGTTCTTGAAGGGACATTTCCTCAAGTGCTTCAGAATTGTTTTTGTTCGAATAGGACACAGTTGAGGTCATTAGGTAAGTGGTTTAGACTAAAACATAATATTCTATTGTTTCGGGCTTCACTTCGTGGAAGTATTTAATATCCATACCAAAAAAGAAAGATTTGTACTTTTCCACAGATTTTATTAAACGGTACAACGCGTTTCACCGACTTGCGGCATCATCAGGTACAAGTTTGCTAAACAGGCAGTGGCAGAATATATACCCTCAGAACAGAGTGGGGGCGGGGAGGGGCGGAATGGCCTGAGAGGCCTCAATTCTGTAGAAGAACATCTTTTCAATGCTGACAATCAGCATGAGAAAAACGTGGGTTATTGGTTTCGTTACGTGGACGATATTCTATGCCTATGGACAGGAACCAACCGGCAGTTAGAATCCTTCCTTAATCATCTGAACACAATTCATCGGAATATTTCCTTCTCCATGGGAAAATACCTCAATGGCACTATCAACTTCCTCGACTTGTCAATTACATTAAGGGAAAACAGACACGAATTTGCAATTTATAGGCAATATGCCACTTATACAGACCACATAATTTCTAATGATTCCACACACCACTTCTCTCACAAACACGCGGCCCTCCACTCCATGATTCACTGCCTCCTACACATCCCCTTTTCCCCCAAAAACTTCAATATGGAACTCCTCACAATCACTAACATAGCTATCAACAATGGTTGCAACCCTAAGCTAGTTGACACATTACTGCGGAAAAAACAAAAATCAATGACCTTAAAAAATATTTTCGGTTCACAGCCCGCAGTATCTAAGGACTTTAAGTGGTGCTCCATCCCATTTCTGGGGGATATTTCATATAGAATTTCCAACTGCCTACCCACCTCACTCAAAGCAGCCTTCTACTCACCCGTAACCCTCTCCAAACTCCTAGCCAATGGAAAAGACACCCAGGATAACCTTCACAAATCAGATATTTACAAACTGAAATGCGACGATTGCAATAGCGTTTATGTTGGCCAGATAGGTAGGAACATTAAGATACGAGTGAAGGAACACGCGAGGTGTCAAAAAATCAGAAAACCAACTCTCTCTTCGCCAAGCATTTACTGGAATTCGACCACAGCAGTGACTTTGTCCCGGAGATACTACATATACTCTCAAAAGGATTAAAAATGGACGCTCTCGAGCAATTACAGATAAGAAGGCACTTAGCAAACCCTAACACGACCCTTTGTAACGAGCAATTGTTTCCATACCCCTCCCCAATCCTCTCCGAGAAACTAGCCCCGAAATGGTCCAAACAACCTCTTAACGCACCTGAGGGCCCCCACCCCTCTCAGGCCCTTCCGTCCCTCCCCGCCCCACTCTGTCCTGAGGGTATATATTCTGCCACTGTCTATTTAGCAAACTTGTACCTGATGATGCCGCAAGTCGGTGAAACGCGTTGTACCATTTATAAAATCTGTGGAAAAGTACAATTCTTTCTTTTCTGGTATGGATATAAAACATAATAACTTATACTTGTTCTTTCATTTAAAGCAGAAAATTTGTTCTATTGCAATGAAATGAAATTATTTACTTTTAAATTCCACCCACTTTATGTAAAAACACGACCCAGGTTTTCACGTCAAACGTCATCATATCTGATGAAGACGTTTCACGTCGAAACCTGGGTCGTGTATTTTAATACAGTGTGTGGAACAACAAAGTCAATAATTCCATTTCAATATGTTATCTAAATTCCGTAAAGTAACTCCGGAGACCACAAAATTTGTTCTACATCTGAGTTAAATGTATATATTGTGAAAAAACTGACAGTTCAGTATTAACAATTAACCCTTGGAAAATTCTCATATAAGCATGATATTGATCTTAATAGAACGAAGATTATGAATTTCTCTAGAAATAACAAAGCTAAAATATGTATTTATGTTTGAGATTATAAAATAGAAATTGTAGAACAACTCACCAATTAGTACATTTTTGGAAAAATACGAGTGAAGGAGTAAGGAAAAATAAAGAAAAGAAGCTTTTACAAAGAGGATTTGATGACAGGCACCTTAGGTGAAGGTGTGAAGAAAATAATCGTGAGAAACTCAATATGGACCGTAGTTTTATAATCCTCGTAAAGTCGGTCATTGACGCTAGAAGATAAGAATTATGCATGTATTGAAGGTTGAATTTTGGAGAAGAATGGAAAAATAAAATGAGCAGAAAGGAAAACAAATAAAGAGTTTTTATGGATAGAAAAGAAAGAGAAGAAAATGTTAGGATGAAGATAAGAAGATCCGGAGAGACGGTGGGGATCTAACAAGTCATGAAAAGGAGAATACTTGGTGGAGCACTGTAGGAGAAGGAAAATAATTAAAACTTGAAAGGGATTTAGAGACGTAGAAAAAGAGTTATTGTAACAGAGTGAATTGTTATTTTATCTTGCTTGAGATTTTAAGATATTTATTTGCCTTATAAGTCAGAGTTTATGAGCACTGTAATGAATAATCCTTTGGTCGATCTAAAAGTTACACTGAACAACGTGGGATACCGCTAATAATCATCATTGTTTTAATTTTCGTCTCGTCCTTTGTTCATTTCTATGAGACAATGAATGTCAAATGATGTGAAGATAAGTAGTTTCACTTTCATTCCGTTCTATGCAGTCAGCTTAGTACTAATAAATAAAAGGGTATTAGCTGTTGTTCGGTCGTATGCGTTTGAGCAGCGGGTGACTAAGGCCAAGTCGTCCAATAATCCGAGAGAGGCACCAAAAAGAAAATAACAGCATAAATGTGGTATAATGTTATAAAATTAATTCATCCGAGTTACAGGAGGATAATTTATTTTTACTGGTATTAATAATCAATAAAGAGAAAAACTCCTACGGCTAAAATTTATTTTGACGCGAAACGTGGAAAGTTGAACCACAGAAAACGAGGAAACATACGTCTTAACGAAAAGGGTAATCCACACCAGGGGTCAGAACACATGAGAAAGGCGCACAAAGTTCAGAGTAATCAACGCGAAGGTGGGCATTGCCAGAAGGATAGTTGAGGATGGGGGTCACCTAATTACTAAGCACAAAGGATTGTGAAATACGTACATCAAAGTAGTTCCTTTCCCTGTGGCTTATGAAGAAGATCCGGTACACGAACAATTATACAGATTCGTTGGAAATGTCCACAATTTTCACCATTAAATCGAACCCGGGCTCTCCAGTCAGTAGTCCGATACCATGCCGCATTCGCTGATTTTCGAGAGAAGTTGGACAATTTGCCATTCCATGATGTTTGGTTGTCTCAGCTATATGATATGCTAAAATAATCCCCAAAGGTAGAAGTGCATACCTTTACCATTTTCTCATGGTCTCGCGTATAAAACGTATGCTATTATTAACTAAAATAATCGAATTTCCTTCTGTAAATCATGCTTGCAGTCCCACTCTATACTTCCTTCAGTCCGTAATATTTCATTTAACTTCACTCCTGCGTCCACATCCGTCCCGTGAGTTCTGTCCCAATGACTTGGGTTCTTGCCAATGACTGTTCAGTATCATAGGTGAAACATATCCTTAGCGAAAACTTACCCCGCCTCAAAGACGCCGGTCAAACCTTAATATGTGCACGTTGCGATGGAATTCTTCCTGACGCGTTCAAAGTCTTCTTAAATATTCGCCCATTTTGACTCTTTAATCCGGTCACTCTTTCCCCAAAGTCGTCTTGAGGACGAATGAATGTCTTCGTGCGACTGGGATCTTTTCTCCCGAGTGAAGGAAGATGCGACCCGTCAAAGCCCCCCTGTGCTTTTGAGGCCGTGTCGATCAGTCAACGGCTGGAGGGAGAGATAAATTATCCTCTCTCTTCCTCTATCCTTCGATGCCTCTTCTTCAACGCCGTTCTCACTTCGATATCAGTCAAATGCATACCAATGCGGAGAGACGGCAGGGAGAGATCGAGTCTGGCATTAACCCTTTTCCTTCTATTTCTTGTCTCCTAATCCCGGATCTTCTTCCTCCTGTATTCTCGGCCCCCTTAACCATCTCTCTTCTTCCCTCCCTTCCACTCGCCCCAGCTTCCTCCTTACCCCATTTTCTTACTTCCCCATCGCATTAACCCTTCCGCGCTTCACAACACCCCATCTACTCTGTAAGAATACATTTCAACTCCTTACCTTTTCTTCAAGGACGATTGTTTCATTAATTGCTTCACGAAAGGCCGCACTCATATGTGTGAAATCATAATGAAAAACTGATAAACATGCTACAAGTATGTGTAGTGGTAATATAAATTTGTCACTATGTTGATGGGGATTTCTTCTTTTCCATGTTCCAGTATATGTTACATGATTATCAAAATATATACAACCTTTTATAGGCACTCATAATTTCTTTTCTTGGTGCTTAATCTTTTAAGATTAAGCAACGACTATGAGTTATTTTCCTTCTTTGTTCTCTTTGTTTTTCCTTGTTGTGGACAACAGTTTATTATTCCTGCCTTTTTCAGCCTCTTTATTACAGGTATTTGCCTACCTTGCTATTTTTGCATTGAGTATTTCGTTTCATCAGTATGACCGCGTTATCTGAGACTTGTCATGTCCATTTAATATTGTATTCATTCTGCCAATACCCTTCACCTTCGACGGTTCCTCTAGCAGTAGTGTTTAGGGGAGGTGACCGACAGCTAAGGTCATTTGCGCCATTAGGGATGGAAAGGAGGAAGGGTTGAGGGAAACCGGGCGTCCGCATTAGCCTACTCTTAACGAAAAGTGCCAAGTGGTCTGTAACGGACGGTGTGCTCACTCAAAGTGCCATCCACGAAGCACCTCAAGTAAAGATCGGGATACTACTAAAATATACCTGCCGCCTCCGGGATTCGAAACCGGGCTCTCTTGGTGGGAAGCCAATAAGTTAGCCACTTCACAATCCCGATCCTCCATGGCTCCCCTTTTATTCTCTTTTCTCCTTTAACTCCATTTTTACTTGCCTATATCAATTACCCCTTACTCTCTCCAGTTCCTACTCTGGGAAGAACTCCACTTTCGTCGATATCCGAGACGGAAATATATTGCATCTGTGTAAGCTTCCAGTGTTCGTCAAAGTTTTTTCAATGTTTTTAACATGCTAAGAAATTTATCTTTTGTTCAATAAAAATTTTCACACTTCCCTAAAAACATTAACTCAACACTGTCTGGTTTGTGCAACCTTAAGACTCTGATAGCTACATTAGCAAGCGCGCAAGTGGGATAGTGGGTAGGGCCATGTAAATCAGGCAGGTTAAAAGGCAGGTGTCAGACAAAGAGTGGTACCCGGTCCTCCAAGGTGAAGGTTGAGCATGCGGATGGTAAAATTTATCTTTTAAAAGCAATCACACTCACATGATTTTACCCGTGTATCGTCAATAAAAATTTCACACGAGGAGACATCTACATCTACATAATACCCCGCAAGCCGCCGCAAGGGCGTGTGGCGGGGGTATTAGGTCACCACCCAAAAAAGGAAAAAGGAAGTACCGCATTCAAAACCAACACACACATGCAAACCCCAATCCACAGCAGTGCACATATTCATTGTAACATCCCATCATTCGACGCGCATGCAACCACACATCTACCTCCCTTCACTCCACAAGCATGCAAGTACATACGCTTACCTACAACAAATAATTTTACCCTAGGATGCAGCAAGAAATTTATCATGAACGTGCAAGCTAGTTTATAGCAAGTAGCCAGGCGAAACACCACCACCACAAGAACGTTCCACACAAAACTCTCTCCCACCCAAGGTGAGGAATCTGGCCCAACTCTGCAGGTGGGAGGAGGGCACACCCGCGGAGAGGGACAAGGGGAAGAGACCCTGAGATTAATTAAATATTAATTTATATTATGACGCAGACTTCCACAACAAGTCATTGCATGCACTTTCACTAACCTCCTGTGTGTTATGTCAAAACCCTTCCCGCATGCCCGCATTGGAATGCCATTAAGTAATGCATTGTTTGCTCTGCTTCTGGTACCCTAAATTTCCCCTTCCATCCCTTGTCCCTCTCCGTGGGTGTGCCCTCCTACCACCTGCAGCGTTGGGCCAGGTTCCTCACCTTGGGTGGGAGAGAGTTTTGTGTGGAACGTTCTTGTGGTGGTGGTGCTTCGCCTGGCTACTTGCTAGAAAGTTGCTTGCACGTTCGTGATAAATTTCTTGCTGCATCCTAGGGTAAAATTATTTGTTGTAGTTAAGCGTATGTACTTGAATGCTTGTGGAGTAAAGGGAGGTAAATGTGTGTTTGCATGCGCGTCGAATGATGGGATGTTACGATGAATGTGTGCACTGCTGTGGATTGGAATTTGCATGTGTGTTTTGGTTTTGAATGCGGTATTTCTTTTTTCCTTTTTTGGCTGGTGACCTAACACCCCCCGCCACACGCCCTTGCGGCGGCTTGCGGGGTATTATGTAGATGTAGATCATGTTGAAGCCGCATATTTCGATCCGCCTCTGACTGCGTTGCTCAGCTAAGACAGGCAACGGTTTCTCCTCTGTTCCAGGAGACGTCTTCAGGGTTTGGAGAAACCAACTGTTATTAGTCACAGCCGACAAAATGAGCCGCATTCTAATTTAAAGATGTTGGTCTAATTTCCATTCAATTCCACCCAACATCTCCCTTGGGACAACTGCCGGGACTTTATTCTCTCTCTCATTTCCTCAAAACCTTGGTCCTCCTCTCTCCTCACCTCGGAAATTCTAGATGCTCTTCTCCAGCCGTAGATGGACGAAGTAAGTGGGAGAATGGCGCCCTTCCACAAACCCCCCCGAGAAATACTCCCCCCTCCTCAGGCCGACTGAACGCAACCCCGGCAGCCCTTCCTCTCACCGTCGTAGGGATGAAAAGGGAAATCAAAAGCCTCTGGGCGAGGGGAGAAAGGGGTGGAGGAGATCTCTCTCTGTGATGATTTATTGCGGGGTTTCGAGCTTTTTTCAACCCCTCCCCTAACCTTCCCTCTCAGCTCACTCTTCACCAAAGTCTTATCTCATCTGGGCGCATTAGACTTTCTCCATACGGGAATGGCGTCGTCGACGACTTCTTCTCCTTGTATGCTAATTTTTTCTTTTCTTTCCTACAAATTGCTGCAATCTTTGACATTCAATCTTGGATCCATCCAAATGGATGATGGATTAATTACGGCTAGATATTTTGCGCCTTATCAATCCACGGTTGAAGTTTGAAGTCGGATCTTTTCAATGCAAATTTGATTTGAAACGAAATTCTGGAAACGTGAGAAGCAACGGAGGGGGAGGGGAACTATTTACGATGCCATTAGAATGTTTTTGTACAACAATAAATTATTTTACGATTTTATTCGAATTTATTTAGGTCATCGGTTGAAATCAAAACTGTTAACTTTACGAATATTGGTGGATGCATTTTTAATGCTTCGTTCGTTCTAGAGCTGAAATTTCTTGCTGCATCCTAGGGTAAAATTATTTGTTGTAGTTAAGCGTTTGTACTTGCATGCTTGTGGAGTGAAGGGAGGTAGATGTGTGGTTGCATGCGCGTCGAGTGATGGGATGTTACGATGAATGTGTGCACTGATGTGGATTGGAGTTTGCATGTGTGTGTTGGTTTTGCATGCGGTATTCCTTTTTTCCTTTTTTGGCTGGTGACCTAACACCCCCCGCCACACGCCCTTGCGGCGGCTTGCGGGGTATTATGTAGATGTAGAGAGCTTCGTTTATTCTAGAGGTTTTACAAGCCAAGGCAGCAGACAAATCGAATGTGATTCATTCTCTTTTTTTCAATTCTTTAACAGACGATGTATTTTATATAGTGAAGACGAAAACTGTCTCATCAATTTCAAAATATACATTTGAGATTCGAAAGGTATGCTATGAACATAATGCAAATGCAATTATATCAGTAAAAGCATTTACTCAGTATGTCGTTAAAAACGTTTTAAATTATGATCATGGAATGAAGAACGCAATGTATTTTTCCACTCTTCTGTTTTTGGTCGAACTAGTTTCAACGCTTAGGCGTCATCATCAGGTACAAATTCATTCAAGTTAAAAAAGAAAAAGGGTCATTTGGTCAACGAGCTATTATTGTGGAAGGGTCCCTTTCCTTCACGGAAATACCTAACTACCCTTCCCTCCCCCCCCGCTGTGACCCCACCAATCGCCTTTCCTGACGCTAAACACCCCTCTCCTCCTTCTATCAACACCAATAACAAACCCCTCCTCGTTCCCCTCTCTCATCTACCCCTTATCCCACAAGAATGTATATTTATTTATTTTAAACATTATTCACATACAGAAGTAGCGTCAATTTACTGTAAAAAATATAACAAAAACATGAAAGAGGACAAAAGACAATAGCAACATGACAATAAACAACGAGAACCGAGCGTGGACAGGGGAAATATTTAATTGGCTGACAGGTGGGATAAACTTGGGTTGGAGAAATTGTTGCATGATAAATGAAAAGGATTGACAGTGTGAGGGAGTGAATTTAGAAGGGAGGAAAGGCGAAATAATGGTGAGCCCTTGGTGAGAGGTGTCCTAAGAATAGGCAGAGATGGAGTAGGGGGTGGATCGAGTTGGTACCCGGAGGTTGAAGAGAGAGAGAAAGTAGTTCAGTCTATAGTCAATCAATAGTCAAATATAGTTCAATCAATAGTCTATATATTGTCAAAGAGTCTATATTTTGGCAAAGAAGTGACAGATGCAATCGAGGGATTTTAGATTAGTTGGGGCTGAGGTGGACCAAATTACGGATATGATACTATGGGAAGGAAATTTGTTGAGAAGTACCAATGGAGTGCTATTGGATCTTTAATTTCTGTGAAGAGGTATAGGACATTGCTTTATTTTTAGTCTGAATATGGTCAGAGTATTTTAGTTATTGGTCGGTTAAACTCATAGATCTTTCATGGTTGTTACTCTGTTTAAGGGAGTTAAAGGTATAATTGAATGTCAGGGGTTTTTTTCCGAGTGTGAGCCATGATTATGTATTTTCTAGAGTTCACTTAAGTTTCCAGGTATCACACCACTGTTAAATTTGATTTAAGGCAATTTGAAGGTAAATACAGTCAGAAGTATTATTAATTTGCTTGTAAGTCTTGCAATTACCAGCAAAGAAAAGGGTATGAGTTTGGGAGGAAAGGAGTCAGGAAGATAGATCATCAATGAATAAATTGAAAAAACATTGCCCAGGAACAATACTCTGGGGAACTCCATACGTCACAAGAGACCTGAGACAAAATAAATGGACTGCCACTTCAGGGAATTTTTACCAGATGATGACGCCCAAGCGTTGAAACTAGTAGTACCAAAATAAAGAACAGTGGAAAAATACATTTTGCTCTTCATTCCATTAACACGAACTCCCATAAAGTCGAGCCAAAACCCATCGAATACGTTTTAAATTCTTCTTAGTAGTCCCCTTTGTCATCTAAGTTCTACATGTAATTTTGACCAGTGACTCTGCCATGCATTGCACGCATTCTGGAAGGCGACGACGAGAACCCCTCTTTAAGTCTTTACCACGGCAGTTTGGGTCGCATCAATAGTCCCGAAACGGATTCCTTTCAGACCGGTCTTCACATGGGCCAGAAAATAAGCCTTGTATTTACTTCACGAAACTTAACTTTGACTAGCGCAGTCAATTTAAAAAAAAATTTAATTTATAAATGTGCGATTTTGTCAGTGGAAAAATTTTACTGCAATTTTTTAGAAGTTAAAACAGGGAAAACGTCGTTTTGTACCGATACATGGATCGATTCGACGTTACATGCGTGTCTATCAAGAAAATACTTTAAACATTTATTTAACTCGAAAAAAATATTTGGCTGCTATATTACTAAAGAAAATAGTTGTTACGGTTTCAGGACTTTTATTTTACTAGGATATATAATTATTTCGTTCTCACTTCCATGATGTATAACAACCTGGGAGGAAAAGATTTCATCGGTACAGGGTACTAATTAAAACGCTTTACTTAGTATTTTTTTACAACATTGTTAACATTATACTATAATAAACGCCCGGTATTTACCAAAAATAAGGTATTATTTGAAGGTTGTTAATATTTTTTCGGAGAACATTAAGCTTTTACATAAAAATAAAAGTGCGTGCGATTTTAAAATGCATTTTTCAATAATGACACACACAGTAAGGCCAGTTTTTAAAGAGTGAAAGAACTACGCGTTATTTAATTGAATTTTGCACTAATAAAATGTTATGTTTCAATGTATATTTGCAAATACGCTATTATCGCGAAAGCTATCGCAACTTAATCGGTCTCTCCGTCTGATCGCACCAATAACTTCTAAATTGCCTTACGGCGTGACGTATTCCATCCTGAGCAGTCGAAATTCCAACAGTTTAATTCATTCCTCGTGCCGCTAATATACATATTTCTTAAATTCCTTTGCCCTAAAAAAAATGTGTCGCCGAGCAATTTGATCAACAGGCCGAAGCGTAGGAATTCCTTTTTTTCAAACCAAGTCTCTGAGCTAGCCGGGAGCTCATATCTGAAATATGTAGTAGTGTGATTCAAAACCGCGGATTGGAATGGCTTCCCGAATATTTCATCCGACCTAACCCGTAACGAAAGCCCTCGCCGCCGGTCCAATTACGCCACGCATAAAAATGCGCCCACGGACACACGAGGGAGACCACGGAAAGAGCCCGGGCGGTTTTCTCCTGAGTTGAAGGGAAAGCAAATGGATCGAGTAAATAATTAGCAGTGAGAAAGGAGGGTAGTTTCAGAGAGGGTGGAGGTGTGAGACGGAAGAAGGGAGGTAGAATATCAGTTTGCTCTAAGACAGATATCCGCTAAGAATACAGTCACAAATACAGGTACTTTTACCTTTAGTAAATATTTGAGTGGGGCAGCACGAAGAGTCACAAATTGGAAATTACACAGGTATGAAATAACAAAACAACAAATAAAAATCCAGTGGAACTGCAAATCGAGCAAGAGATCAAAGTGAATCATGGAAAAAACTAATTTGAAAAAAACATAAAAATCAAGAGAAACAGAACAAAGAGTGCAAGCTGTAAAATACTAATCTAAATCGACATCATGAAAAATAAACACATTTTTGGCGGCATTCATTACAGTCATTAGATGACAGAAATGTATATCCATAGGTACAGATGAAAAGTCACGTTCACTCACGAGACACTTCAGTGCTACAACAGTAAATTGAGTAGTTAAATTCAAGTCCTCGGGCAGAGCGACTGGAGAAAATGGGAGTCAGAGATGAAGACATTAAATGAAGGGTTTCTGCAGCTTAGTACAAATGGCGGTAGGTGACCGCTGTCCCCATCGATGGGAGAATACCGATGAAGCTCAAAAGCAGGGTCTACAAAACTACAATCAGACTTGCACACCTTTAAACTCGCCGACTGAAATTAATCCCAAAACGCTACTACATGACAATGAAATGTTTACGCTATGATGGGTGAGCGGAGTTAATGGACAGAACAGAATACGTAATGACCTTATGAAACTGCTCGCAAAACAGAGAAAGTCAAAGATGGTGGACTTCGGTTGTATGACCACTTAGTAGTAGTAACATTTAGAGGAGGAGACCGATAACCAAGGTCATTGAGGATATATGGAAAATGAGGAAGGGTGAAGAGAAACCCGGCGTCGGCATTAGCCTACTCTTGTCAAAAGACACCAAGGGGTCCACAGTATAACATCCCGTGTGATTGGCGGGTCCCTGGCCTTGGAGGAATCCTGGTAAACCCTGAACGTGTGAGTATATGTGAATCACAAAGGTCAATGTTTTCGAGCATACCTTAGTGATTGAGTGACTATGTATTCACGTAAGTTGATTTGTTTATTTACATCCTTTAATAATTTTCATTTATTTGTGTGATTGACGGGTCACTGACATAGGAGGGATCCTTGCAAACCCTGAGTGTGTGTGTGAATGTTATTCACGAGAGTGAAAATTATTTCGTAACTCACCTTAGTGATCGATTGGTTGTAAGTTTGTTTTATTATTTATTTTATTATTATTATTTTATTTCTTTAATTATTTGTTTCGAATTTGTGTGTGTGTGTGGGGTGTTTTTTAATTTAATTTTTTATTATTTTTTAAATTATAAATTTCATTATTATTATTTATTTATTTGAATTGATTATTATTATTATTATTGTTATTATTTTTTATTATTATTTGGTGCCATTCAAGTTTATGGTCCCGGTATTTTTTGTTTACATTGATTCACGACAGTAGCTACGTTCCTTGTATATTTAGATATACCTACATGAAAATCTTTAAATTATCAAGAAGAACAACAATTAGCAAAGGACAATTAAAATCTTATCCATTCTCCTCATTTTCTCTGACACACTCTGACTAGGCATCAAGAATGTGTTTTGATCACAAATCATTTTCTCCTCCATTCCTCTCTTCATTTTGCTTTTTGAATTCCTCATCCTCTCCCAGTACATGGGCCGGGGTCAAATCATGTAAACCTCCTAGACTAAACTGATTCAATCCCCTTGTGTGACCACCATCCGTTCCCTCACTTCCACAACATCAGTGGCATGTATCTCTTTAAGACACGTGATTAACAAAAATATCAATGCCATGCAATGTGAGGAAAGGCATACGTAAGAATGAACAGGAAGAAAATGAAAGAATTACACAGATTTAAACTCAATTTGAGTAACTTTTGAAATGTGAGGAAACACAGTGGATGGAAGAAAAGAAGGTTGTCTTTCTCTCCCTCTGCATTCCCCATTCCCACTCCACCCCTCCCACCGCGGGCCACTGCGAGAGCCAAAGGAATGACTGAGCGCGAAGAGGGAAGGCGAAAGGGACATTCATCATTTCGTTCGCCCAGGCAAGGAGATAGGAGGAGCCACATTCACTTCAAATGTCCCATCGGTTGATCAACCGAAGCAAAGAAAAAAAAAGAAATACGAAAAACAATAAAAAAAACCTAGGCATTCAATAGTTTTCAACGGCTTCCAAGGAATTTTATAGCCTAGATGAAGAGCATTCTCGCGGGTGGCCAATTACTGGAAAGAACACGGTGGGAATATGAATGGAAAGGGACGGGGTTTGGATTATATTGGGGAAGGGAAGCATGCAAAGGTTTAAGGGGGGGTTACCATTTGATCTCTTTCCGAATTTTGAATGCGATTGAAATTCAAAACATTGGAGAATTTGATGAAAATCACAGAAAACGGATTGACAGGCTCGGAGCACGAGACATGTATACCCCTCATTCCAGTGGAGCATAGTACAAGGCACGCCTTAGAGGAGATGGTTGAAAAGAAAAGGAATAAGGACACCGAATATCGCGTTAAATTCGCGGGGAATCAATTTAAAATGCAGCAATTTCAGTGTCAAAAAATCATTCGCCTTTCATCTGAACTCGAACCAAGATTCTTTATTTCCGGATGAGTGCTTCAACCAAGATTCGAAAATGAAAGGATATCGGTTCGAGTCCAGATGAAAGGCGAATGCCTTTAATTACACTTTTGAAATTTCTGCATTCTAATGCACATTAGCGGATTATTCGACGCGGTAGCGATGCCGTTTCAGGAACTGTCACGGTATCTCCCGCACCATTGTGTTTAAATTAGACTGTAACCTCGTGAACTCTACCACAATTTGCGCCATTACGGGCCCCTTTGGAATTGAATATATGGTAATCCGTAATAGAACCGTAAACCTTCGGCGCCCTTAGAAATTTACGGTATCTTCGGTCACCTCGTTAGCGTAATTATTCAAAGCCATCGGCCGCGAATTACAGGGGATCCGGGTTCAAGTACCGATTAAGGTAAGTTTTGCAATGTAAAATTCCAGAAATTTAATGCCCATTAGTGGATGACTCATGTCATTAGTTACTTTGACGTATCATGTCTCGCAGTTCTTTGAATAAATCAATTTGAAAATTTTCTGACGTTCGAAGCAAAATAATTTCAGCGCATAAAAAGAGGAGACTGAAAACAGTCGACATTCGAAAGACATGTTTTAAAAAAAATTATTAATTAAAATATGTGCACACAGATATTGTTATGTGGCACACAATTGCCTTCAATCGTGATTGATTATGGATGGAATATTAACAAAAGCGATCGTTATAAAACCAATCATGCTGACAATCATTAAAAAAATCAAAACTAAACCGTTACATGAATAATAAAGACAAATAAAAAGCAATATCACACGTGGCCCAGCCTCACTGGACGTCCAACATCACCTGCTGTCCAAAATTACACCCCGTCAAACATCATCCACTATCACAATCCAACTTCTCACTCAGTCCACATCACATGCACATCAATATCGCAGATAGACTTTGCAAAGTTTATCAATCGGTCGTTTGCCCAGTGGCTGCATTACTCCTATTTTTAAAACGCATAACATTTGATGGAACGGGGTCAAACAATTCTCCAGGTAATTGGGTCCATTCCACAATACTTCCATTAAAAAAAATGAAAACTTTTTTCCATTTTTTTCTGTTCTTACTTTTTGTTCTTTTTCTGTTCGTTGAGGTATCTGATCTTTTATACTGAGCACGTATCACCTTTTATACCTGTCTTCCGTTGCACTTTTCATACCTTTTTCAAATGTCCCACTTCATTCTTGTCCCATACTATGGACGCGTATTCCAGGACAGGGCGAACCAGGACCTTATATGTATGCTTTTCCTTCTGTGGCTACACCGCTTCCTTTTATATTTCTCTTTATCCAATGAAGTACTTGAAATGAATTTTGCGTTGCATAATCTACTTGAACTGCCCATCCAAGTTCACTGGTAAAATAAACACCTAAATATTCGCAAGTACTGCTACATGGAATAATATCTCCAAAGATAGTGTAAATATACGATTGTAATTTCTTTTTATTTGAAAAAGTTATGTGCATAATTTTGCCTACGTTAATTTCCATATTATTTTTTATAACCCGTAAAACAAAGCGGTTGATGTCAGTTTGGAGCATGAGACGACCGTTAGCTGCTGCTGCTGTTGTTTAGAAAACAGGATCGTCAATTATTGTAAAATGAATGAGGAACGGGGAGTAATATGGTTAAAAAAATTAAGTGTTAGAATAGGTAGGGCAAATAGTGCATCCTACAAGAAGAAAATTCTCCTAGAAAGAGGTGATTGCGAACTTTAATGCAATTCAACCTTGGTAGAGTTTAAAGATTTAATTGCTTTCATGGAGAAGGAAAAAAGGAGCGAACCGAATTAATAACAACATGGCAATAAGTTATTTTTGCCATTAGACATAATTAAATATGAAATAAAATATCTAATTTAGCAATTGTTCAATAGAGATACTATTAAAAATTGAATATTTTAATGGGATGAATTCAAAGTGCCAAATTTACTGGGACTTGCATTATAATTACCTACGTGATTTAAAAATTTAATTACTGAATTTATTTTGATGCAATAATATAACAAAATTGATTAAATATTCGCATTGAAACATCTTAATTGCAGAAAAATCGAAGAGTATTTTCAAAACTTTTTTAAATAATGGAATATGATAGTCTTTTTACGGTTTACCGGGTGAAACGGTGAACGGGTGAACTTCGCTGACGCGAAAACTTAGCTTTAAGTGATAATAAAGGCACACCAGTGGTAAAAATATTTTTATTAAATGTCAATTATTTTGAATAAGTAGTTAAAATGAGAAAATAGTTTCCAACAATCCCTCTATAAATCCTTTTGATAAAGCAAGTTGCAACTTTTGTTCACAAATTATTCGGTTTCCAAAGATCGTTATCAAATTATGGTGCCAATCCACACATAACTCATTAATTCATACGAGTTTAAGCTTGGAAAATGGTTATTTTATGTGGCAGAGCTACTCGTTTAGCTTACATTTTTTGCGGGTATCTCAATTATTATGGAGAGAATGCGCGGTTGTAAGAAGTATTTCACCAAAGTAAATTATAATCGAGAGGTTTTGAACTCCATCTTCCTGTGGTTTCCTCAATTCATTTATAGTAAAGGAATTAAAAGGAAGGACATATAAAGGGTCCCGATGATGTAATTGGAAGGGATGCATTTACTCTGACCTCTACTTCCTCCTCCTATTTCTTTGGGTTGACCTATTTTTAACGTACCCCGTGAGCGACAGTTTCGCGCATTCGATTGTGGCGCGCCTAGCGTGAAAAAAATGGAAAGGTGTATTGACGATTCTTTCGGCTGTTATCATTTTTTAATGGAAAGGAACAATACTCCCCAAGGACGATAGTGACTTCTATGAGTCTAAACTGCCTTAGTGTTTCCTATCCATTTCAAACCCTACTTTCTGTTGATTTGTTGACCCAGAAAATGGAATAAATCGCGAAATAAAACATCAAAATATAAAAAAATAGCCGTATCATTCTGTTTAATTTTCGTAAAACACAAACTATTTGCGTTAGTTTAGCTTAGTAATTTTAAACTGAAATATAATTTGGCGTAATATTTGTTTCCTTGATCACAGAGCACTTCGTAAGAAAATAGTATGCGGAATAAATTTAATTATGTTAAATAAATATACATGCTATACATACTAAACGCAAGAGTATGTTTTTTACCTTACTCACCCGCTCCGTAGCTATATCGTGGCTACAGGAAAGATGATGATGAAATTGTGTTCATTATAAACCTAGGTCGTTAACTCTGGGTAAAAGCTAACAGTTTCAGTCTTAACTTTGTGGAATTCCTTCATGGTGAGGGTAAATGAAAGATAAAAGGTAATCTGGATAAAAGGTTATGTCAAAGAAACAGCTGCAGGTAATGGTATTTTTCAAGGTATTCATTATAATTATTTAACAAGAATTGTTAATTAAATTATTTTAAACTGAGGCATATGAGCTTTAAAAAATCTTTATCGTTGAAAAATGCAGCTGTTAATGGATTGTAACGAAAATTTTTCCAAAGTAATTTTCCCGATATTAAATTTAAATAAACAACAGGTCTTGAAAGAATGAATTTAATAATAATGTTTTAAATGTTAAAAAGATACCTTGACTCATCGCATTAGCGAACGCCCTTTAAGAATAAGGTAAATTCCTATTGCACGTTTCCATTTTTTATTATCCTTTGGTCAATAGATATCTCCACCACAGCATTAAACACAATCAGGGTACCTTGTAGCAATTGAAACAGAATCAGTGGTGTTTCGTATTTCGAATATTGCGATCAACGAGAGAGTAGGGGGACAGAGGACAGGGAGGTGTTAAAAGGGTGGGGAATAAAAAGGTGCCACAGAAGGTAGAGAGAGAGGAAGTGAGGTTTGAATTAACGTTTGCAAAATAAAACAAAGAGGGGCGAGGGAGTTTGAGAAAAACCTGGCATCACAACTACACCGTGGGACCCCGGAAGTGAGGTGTGTTAATCGCGCGGCGCGGTGTGAAAGAATATTTCCACCAGCGAATCCGTTGTCCCATCATTGTTTATGCGGAACAACTCCCCACCCCTTGAAACGACCTCCCTACACCCTTCCTTCCAAAAACAACCCCTACATCTCGCCCGAAAATCCAAATCCACCCCTCCACTATATCCCATTAATGAGGGAACGCTTTCAAAAGCTGGTTAAGCCCTGTGGGTAAAATAAGATCGCGATTTTCGGGATTTGAAAGAGAGAGTGAGTGAGTGAGGGAATGGGGCAGTGGGCGGGGTTTAAACTCCAGCACGGTATATATCACCCACCTCTACGCCATATCCCACGCCCCGTCGAGACTGTGTGTGTATCAGCGCGGATGGTGGGATGCCGACTTTGAAAATATAGTGAAAGATATGTGAATGGAGGGACTGATATTAATTGTTTGTGCCTTCCACGCTTTATGCTTCTGCGAGTATGAAGGAGAAAATGGGTCTGGGCAGACTGTTTTGGTGATCCATGGATACATGTAAATAAGACCAGTGGGGTTTACTTATTTGGATCCGTTTTATAAAGAAAGGGGTTTTAAAATCAGAAATCAACGAAAGTCATAGGTAGATATTAATTCATTTCGTAAAGGTTTATGTTAGGAGATTTGACGAACACATGGAATATTAATGTACTATAGGTTTCTCCCATCCCATGGACTACAACCTTGTCGTGGTGGAAGGGCTTGTGTGTTCCAATGACCCCAAAGTTGTGCTGGCGGGAGTAAATATAATTGCTCCTGGTAGGGTCACCCATGCCAGATAGGTCGAAGGTTAGAAGCAAGACGAAAGGTAGTCCACGCAGCGTCTGTTCCTCAGTGAGGCGGCTGCAAAGAGGTCTGATCCCAGTGAGGCGGCCATTCAGTGATGGTGTCACGTTAAAAACACTATTGAGGAAGACCACGGGGAAACCACCTCAATTATCATTCCCAAGGATGTAATGATGGGCACTATAGAGAATATGAGTCCTGGCAACTACGGGACTTGGCCCAAGCGGCCGTGTGCCGTGCCCGGCAGCGAAGGAGGCAAGGCTTCCGCGGTCGTCATCCCACGAAACCCTTGCAGGGAAGAAATAACAGCAGCAGGACAGCAAACGCAGAAGAAGACGAAATTAGATAAAATAGGAACATGGAACGTCAGGACAATGTTGAGGACAGGCAAAATAGAAAATATTAAGCGAGAGATGGAAAGAGTTAATATAGATGTTTTAGGTCTCTGTGATGTGAGATGGAAAGATAGCGGGGATTAATGGAGTGACAGTTATAGAGTAATATAGTATACAGCGGCGGGGACGAGAGCCAACGAGGGGTTGCCGTAATATTAAATAAAGGAGTAGGAAGAAGCGTAGTCAACATAAGAGCAAGCAAATGATAGAATCTTACTCGTAGAGATTAAATCAGAGCCGACGAACTTGGTCGTTGTTCAGGTATACATGCCACCGAGCAACCACAAGGAGAAAGAAGTCGATAGGATGTACGATGAGTTAGAGGACATAATCGCGTGTGTTCCTGCAGGGAAACATTTGACAGTGATGGGGGATTGGAATGCGACGGTAGGCGAAGGAGGAGAGGGTGGTGAGGTGGGGGACTATGGGTTAGGCACGAGGAATGAACGTGGGGAGAAAGCAAATCGAATTGTGCAGGAGACAGGGGTTAGTTATCACCAACACATGGTTTACAAACCACAAAAGGCGTAGGTATACATGGAAAATGCCAGATGGCTCCGATAGATTATAATATAATAATTATTAATATAATATTCCCATATCATCATGTAGAAGATTTTTTACGTAAGTAACAACATAACTGTATCTTGAATACTATAGCTGATAGGAAAATACTAGTGTCATAATTGGATTCAGCACCCCAATTGTTCTTTAAATCAACATTAAAAGCTCCGGCACCAAAACCACTGTTGGCCTGTGTTATATTATAGTTAGTCACAGGTTTAGGAACAGTGTGATAAATTCGCAGTTTCCCAGGAGCGGATGTGGACTCAGACCACAATTTAGTTGTTATGAAATGTAACATCTGTTTCAAAAAGGAAATGCAGAGGCGGTGGATTAGGAATTGGAATGTAGAAGCATTAAAAGGATTAACGAGGAAGGAGTATCCACAGGCTGTAGAAAAAAATCATGGATGATGGTAAAGAGCTGAGTGCTATCGAAGAAAAATGGGAATGTATCAAGAAAGTGATATCAAAAGCCGCAAAAGACACTATAGTCTTGACAGGAAAAAGGATAAGGAAACCATGGGTAACGGATGAGATAATTGCAAAGATGGATGAAATAAGAAGATGGAAGAATGTAAGCACATAGTTAGGCAAAATGAAGTACAAAGAGTTAAACAATAAGTTGAGAAGGGCCACAAATTAAGCAAAAGAAGAATGGTGGATAACGCAATACGAGGATATGGAAAGTTTACAGAAGAAAGGTGAAGTTGGTGCTCTATACAGCAACGTTAAGTTATTATCGGGAAGTAAGAAGGCAAGACCTGTGCTAACAGTTCAAGATAAGTGGGGTAAGGTAATAGTTGAACCAGGAAAAATCCAAGAGAGATGGAAGGAATATATAGAAACACTCTATGGTAAAGAACTTTGGCCGACAAGGTTAGACATAGAAAAGGAACATGACGTAGAAGAAGATAGCTTAGGTCCAGGCATACTCGACGATGAAATAGAAAGGGCATTAAAGGAGATGAAAGCAAATAAGGCCGTGGGGGTGGACAACATCGCTGTAGAACTGTTGAAATGTTTAGGAAAATGCGGGAAGAAGGCCCTATATGGACTGATTCTTATATGAAGAAGGATTCGTATATATGAAGAAGGAATCTGGCCGGAAGATTTTGTGAGATCGGTGTTAGTTCCTATTCCAAAAAAGGCAAAGGCTTCGTCATGTGAGGATTACAGAACAATAAGTTTGATATCCCACGCAGCTAAAGTTATTCTCAGGATCATCAACAAAAGTATAGAGAGTAAGGCAAAAGATTACTTAGGGGATGATCAGTTTGGGTTTAGGAAAGGAAGAGGTACGCGTGATGCCACTGCAGTAATTAGATCACTAATGCGAGGAGAAAATTGAGCAGGTAGAACAGTTTACATATCTCGGAAGTGTTTTGGACCAAAATGGTCAAAGTAGTAGGGACGTAAGGAGGAGAATTGCATTTGGGAAAGAGACTTTCAAAAAAAGGTGAGAGTAAGGATGTAAAGAAAAGGCTCGTGAAAACTTTGGCGTGGAGCCTAGTTACGAGGGTCATCCGGAAAGTAGTACCCGTTCGTGATTGTTTACAATGTTTAAAAAAATTGAGAACGCCGCCAGTTGTGAATTGAGGGCAGTGATTAAATTCCTCAATGCAAGAAACGTTCGCCCATGTGATATTCATCGCCAATTAAAGGAGGTGTATGGAGACAATGTAATGGACGAGTCGTCTGTTCGGCGGTGGTGTCGCAACTTCAACATGGGGAGGGGGAACACACACGACGATGAGCGTTCGGGGAGACCGTCTGTCATTACAGACCAACAGGTGAGCTCAGTTGACGAATTCGTGAGGAACGATCGGCGCGTCACAATTGATGACATCTGTGAGCATTTTCCCAATGTTTCTCGAACAATTGTTCATGAAATTGTTAAACACCATCTGCATTATGCAAAAATTTGTGCAAGATGGGTCCCTCGCATGCTTACAGATGAGCACAAAACCAAGCGTATGGCTGCAGCACTGACGTTTTTGGGACGTTATTCTGATGAAGGAGACTCTTTCTTGACTCGCATAATTACTGATGACGAAACATGGGTTTGTTATGCATCACCTGAGAGTAAACGACAGTCAATGGAGTGGCATCATGCTCATTCACCAAACAAACCAAAAAAATTCAAGACAGTTCTGTCCACCAGCAAACTCATGGCAACCATTTTCTGGGATCGACGAGGTGTATTGCTTATTGATTTTATGGCCCGTGGAGACACTATTAATGCCAATGCGTATTGTGAAACATTAAAGAAATTACGGCGGGCAATACAAAATCGGCGGCGAGGTCTATTGTCTACTGGTGTCATTCTCGTTCATGACAATGCCAGGCCTCATGCAGCTGGGATAACACAAAAACTTTTGCAGCAATTCAAATGGGAAACTTTCGACTATCCACCGTATAGCCCGGACTTGGCCCCTTCAGATTTTCATCTCTTTACAAAGCTTAAAGACTTTTTGGCAGGAAAAAGATTTGACAGCGATGAAGAACTTAAAGAAGGAGTGACCCTGTATCTCAATGAGCTGGCGGCGAAGGACTATGCAGCAGGAATACAGAAACTTGTCACACGTTATGACAAATGCCTTAATTTGCTTGGAGATTATGTTGAGAAGTAGTTTAAAGTATCCTCTTTCAAATAAAATTTTTTATGTTTGTTAATATTTACTTTTGTGTCTTTATTTCACGAACGGGTACTACTTTCCGGATGACCCTCGTATTTATGGCACGGAAACATTGTCACTGAAGCAGGATGATAGACGTGGACTGGAGGCTTTTGAAATGTGGGTGTGGAAAAGAATGGAGAAGGTGAAATGGACCGAAAGGAAAACAAATGGTGAAGTACTAGAGATGGTTGGTGAGGAGAGTGTTTGTTGAGAGAAATCCGATGGAGGCAGGAAAAAGGATGAATGGCGTATTGAGCGGTAGTGGTATATTGGAGAAGGTAATAGAGGGGAGAATTTTGTGCAAGCTAGGAAAGGGCAGGAACAGGATAGGGATGTTGGACGGAATGATGGGAGGAAGAAAGTACAGAGAGCGGAAGAGGGGCCTGATGTAGAGTAGGTTGCTGGATTGGGTTTTTCTTGGAGTTAGAAAATGTTTATTTGATAGTTGTGTCCATCCAAAAACCTACCTTAACCGGTAGATTACCTAATAAAATAATAATATGTTTCTCACACGAAACAAAAGTTTTTGATGTTTTACGAAAACGAGGATGTCTTAGTAAAACGAACCGTATATTTATAGTCTCAAGTTTATGGAAACTTTTCGTTTTGGAAAATCATGATAGATAACGCAAAGTCTGAAATCTGGGTTGCGTAAATTAAAATAATATAGTGGAAATTACAAGTGTTAAGTATGTTCGAATTCTCACCAATCTAAGTGAAAGGTTAAAACAAGAGGAGAAAAACTAAAGCTATAGATGGAAGAGTTTTCTTAACTTGGAATTATTTTGGACGAAGATGTTCAAAGTGGCAGAGACTTAAGAAAAATAATTGCGATGGGTAAAGAAGGCTTCACAAGCAAGGGGGAATTTATTACAGGGACGTTGAGTAAAGATGCTAAGAAAAGACTTGTTAAAACTGTAAAACATGGTGTAGTTATGTTTAATGCAGAAACATGTTCGTTGAAGCAATATGATTGGAGTGAGCTGGAGGCTTTTGATAACGTAATTGTTGGGAGAGGATGGAAAAGTTGAGATGGATGGAAAGAAAAAGCAACGGATACGTACTACGGATGGCGAAGTAGAAGACAGGATTTACGGAATAAATCCAAAGAATAGAGGAATGCGAATGCAGAACATTTTGATTGGCTATTTGATGTAAGGATATCGTAAGGTAGAAGGAATGGCATTTGGCAAAATAAAGTGGAAATTTGGACAGAATGAGAGGAGGTAGAAAGTATGAGAACTCGAATACCAGTTAAATGCAGCTTGGGGTGCCCAGGTTGTGCTCGTTAGACGAACCTAACAAGGTTAGATCTGTGTTCCTCCAAAACCTACTTTGAACGGTGGAAGGTTAGTAAAAAAAGGAACATGCTATATCGAAGAAATTGTCACTAAGGTTGTTGTAGGGGAATTCAAACAAATCAGGACAAAATTACCTGTAAGGAACTCGGACACTATCGAGGTTTGATGCAATTTGAGCACAATCTTGTACCATGGCGGAGGGATTTCAATATATTGTGACAAATCAGTTAAATATGATTTAAACCAGTCCTTTGCATTGCCTCTTATACCATATGTTTATATTTTTTTAAAAGAATTCCATGGTTAAATGTATCGAAAGCTTTTTTTAAATCAATAATTATCAATTTAATTAATAAAAATTTATTAAGAACGGAAGTCAGATTTAGTGACCTACGAGAAGTGGTGGGGCCCTTCGCTCGCCAATAAGCCCCACGGCCCCTCTCTTTGCCTCTTCTGCCTTCCCGGAGATATAATATATACCGATGGAGACGATGGAATATCGTTTATTTTCCATAAGTTCTCTGAGTAACTTCTGAGTTTCATAGTTTTCTGATGATGAAGACTTCTAGGATTGTATGCGAAACTCTTTGAAATGAAATGCCAACTCTTACCCATATTATATTACATTCTTGAGAGCTAACCACACATAGATGTCCCAAATGGGCATTCTGGTCAAATTAATCATATTTAATATACTTCGCTTAACTGGGGGTCGAGATCCTCGAGATTCTCGAATTCTTGCTTCTCGGTTCGCTGCAATGTACCACACCCGTCTTTCTTTCTGTCTAAAGTCCGTAATTTTTCTAATTGCCTTATTTTAAGCCTCATCAACTTTAACTTTTTATTTTTCACATACACGTTTCTATATGCTTTGGCCACAATGCTAATGTAAATGTTTGAACATTTCGAATTCGATCACGCCTATTTTTCCAATTTTTCAAGGATAACTTCAAAATTTTTCTGTTACCGAGTACCATTCTATATTGAATATGAAATGTATTTTATAATTTTATCAGGGTATTTGACGTCATTCGTGGTGTGCAAGTAGTGGAATATATTTCAATATAGGGTCCGATTTGATGCAATAAATGTTTTAAAAAGTAGTTTTCAACATCTAATAGCTAATGTCAAACCATGAATCAAGAAATTATCCTTTTTTTGCTCATCATTTGCTGTTGTGTATGATTCCTGATGAAAGTCAAGTGCCAAATCATTGAAAAGGGAATTGCCTAAACGCAAGAGGGAAAGAGCTATCAAGTTCTAAGTATTGCACGTGAACTTAAATATCGCTTGTCCTAATTGACGGATAACCGGAGAGAGTTAAACGAAAATTAAAAAAAATGCGAATGAAAAAAAACAATCCTAAAGTAATGAATAGTTAAAAAATGCAATAAAATTTAATAATATTCCCCAAATTCGTGGGCTTGTTGAGCACTGTCTTTTTCTGCGATTATTTTGCCTTGCGTGAAGTCTTCGATCCACCGATGTCTACTTCTCGCGTGAGAAAAAGACATCGGCGGTGACGTGCGTATCCCTTATCCCTATTGCTGAGCTCAAGCCGAAAATTGCGATGACTTTTGAAGAATAGGTACGGAAAGCGGACGAATACGTTGCCAGCCATCTTGCAAGCAGGTGAGAATTATTTCACTTTTTATACGTTTAAATGGACTTTTGTTTTGTCTTCACCAGTAAAAACATGACACATTTGCGTATCTTATGGCACCTCATTTCACATTCACGCCACAGACATATTTAGAACAATTTTCATTTTTTCAGAGGTGCTGTTGAAACCATTATTTTTGAAAATTTCCTCCATCGGGGTAAATTCCACAAACCATCCGGTGTTTAAGGGGAAGTTTGGTCCATGATCTATGACTCTAAACGTTGCGACATAAATTTTAGTCTTCTTATGAACAGGGGGGAGAGTTCTGACAGATGAACTTGGGTGCCTCCTAACTGTCCGGGGCATTCCTCTTAGATAGTTCTTCAGAATTCCGGAGAAAATATCGGGATTCTCGATCAGAGTCCTCAACTTCCAGGTGTATCTAAATGCCTTCTTCAGTCAGTCTATCCTAAAAGTTATAAGAGAATTGCATTAACTATTTTCATTTAAGTGGAATGTTTCCGAGTCTTTTTGACTATACTTGTAGTAATTGAAAATTGTAATGTACTCATATTTAAAAATATACCGCCAGAGTTATGGAACTTGGCCTTCCGGTTTATACGCCGGGAAATACAATATCAATTTTTATATTTCTCAATTCTTTTACACAGGTACGCATTTTTGATGACAGGAAGCAAAATAAAAAAAAACTTGAGAAAATATTTATTATTAGGCATTGATTTTAAGCGAGGATTATTGCTTTATCATTCATAACCTAACCTTCGAAGGAATACGATACTGGTGGATTACATATCGGCTCAAAAGGCATGAGAATGGAGACACATTGAGTTCGAAGGAAAGTTAACGTTAGAAGGGAAGACTGAAAGCGAAGATTTTGGATGTGGTGATAAGGAGAGAACAATTTGCTGGATGAAAAACTAAAATCAAAATAGGTGGGCGAAGGTGATATTATGAGTTGTCTGGATATAAAGAGTCGTATTAAAAGACAAAAATGTTCGTTAATTTGGGCCGATGAAGGATGAAATTTTCGAACGACTTGAAGGAAGTTATGGGGTAATAAAAACTTGAATAAGGAAATAATGCAGGGCAAACAAGATGATGGACCGCGTTACGTGATTTGTGATGGGCGTTAGGGGCAAAACCTAAACCTAACTCTAATAGGCCAATGACGTGTGAACCAATGGATGAAGTGAACTCCATGAACCGTGGATGGTTATGCCGCGATTCGTTTAGAAGCAAAATAACTGCATGGAGATTTCTTCTCGCGGCTAATGAAGAACGGGGCTGAGGTTAACAGGATGATGGTCGCAAAAACAACATCACGGAACAAATATTGGATAACCCTGTCCGGCAGTTGGTGGAAGTTGCGACTAGGGGGGGTGACTGTAGGGCCGACGGTATTCGATTATCGAAAGCGCCTGTGTCGGCGTGAGTGGCGGGCGATAAGCGGAGGTATTGTTTACGTAGCGGACGACCTTTTGTTGAGCCAAGGTCCCTGTTTTTCACCGAAATATTCGATTGATGTACAATACCGGTCAATTTAGGTACTTGGTTGACATAGACTAACCATTCCCATTCATATCGAATGCCAAGGAAATACGTGGAAATATTTCAATACGGTTTACCTACAGTAAACCATTTTTTAGTCCCTCCAAATAATTTCTATCTCCATTGAGTAGGTCAAATGCATCTAAACTCTTCCTCTCCCTATTGCAGTATATTCAGGGTTTTCCCGTAAATGAAAATTTTCATCACTCAATTGTTTTCCAGTACGCTCCCGATACACGTTTCTGCCTTTTTTCTATTTCTCCCCACATTCCGATTTCTCCCAATTCCAGTAATCACACCATCTGAACGCTTGTTTTCTTTTTTTCCCTTTTCAATTTTTCCATCCTTCAGCCATAACTGCTCCTCCATAACCTCCAATTTATGCTTATCCTCCCGCCTAAATGAACAAGCTTAATAAGCTTTAAGGTCATACCTTCGATAGCTATTTGTACATCAACCCGAATTCCAAAATCATCCCCATAATTAAAGCAAATATATTTAACTACTTAGAAAAAGTCCGTATATTCGACTTTTGATAAATAAATTTTATTTATTTTTCAGGCAGTAGTCAAGGGAAGTACTTTTGTTGTGTCCGAGAACTGCGCTCTCTGAAAATTCTATAGCCAAGCTATCATAGCATTAAGTAAAACGTTTTTATCATAAACTTAGTAGCATATTCAAAATATTAGTGCAGCTAGGCTAGGAATCACTCTCACAGCAAAGGTAAAATACACGTTGAAGCTGTTGCATAAATCGAAAGGGTTTCCTTTTAGCAATGATGTTGTAAATGTATTATTACCTTCATAGGACTACAGTAAGAGATGTCATGTTAGTAAAATTGAAGAGATTAAGTGTAGAACAGATAGATTTAAGGTGTCATTTTTTCCACGAAAAAAAAGGGATCATAATAGCATTGTTCGACCGCGATAGGGTCATATTCGGGTAAAATTAGTCTGGTGTGTACTCACCCCCTGCCACACACCATAGCGGTTGCTTGCAGGGTATTTCAATATCTAGTAAACATATTACCACCCCGCGCGCTGGAAACCATTTCCAGCTTTATCTACTTTCAAACTCCTTTCATACCGTTCAAGATGGCTATTTTATTCCACCACTCATATTTCATGAGAAATTTCTATAAAAATCAGTATATTACAGTATATTTATTTGATAGTTTTGTCCATCCAAAAACCTACCTTAATCGGTAGATTACATAATAATATTACATTATTCAATATTCAACTGCCACCAAATATCACATGTAATCACTTATCCTCTCTTCCAAGTTCTTAAAGCAACTTTCTCGCCCCACCTATCATTGTTTAGTTTTTATTCCATTTCGTCCACTTTATTCACTCGATTATTCTCAATTCAAAGGTCTCAAGTTTCTTCAATTTGCACTCATTCTCTCTCCTGAACGACCAAACATCAAATGCCTAAAATATTACGCACGAAATTAAAATTTTCTTCCTTTCTCACGCAATATTTTTAGATCTTTTTTAATTAACCGCGACCTGTATGTTAATGATTCTTTATGAAATCGCAATCCTACTCAACACTTTTGATTTACGCTGCTCATTTTCGTCCTAAATGAAAAGCTAGAGTGCTTTCTCCGGCCAAGTTCAAACAGAATATTGAAAAACTTATAAAACTTGTTCACCATCTAACGTTAAAGAAAGTGAAATGTATTTTAATATTATTTTTTTTAGTGTTAACCGCGGAATTAACGTTTTCACAGTTGTGTATACAAACCAAATTGATATCAGCGTTTATACGTCACAGAGAGTGGAAATATCGGATCAGTTGTTCGTATGTTTTTTATCTTGGGAGTGCAAATGAAGATTTTACGAGGTGTGTGCAGTTTAGTTTTTTTTTGTTTCGTTGTGTTGGTATTTATGTCCCAAAAATTTGTTTACAATTTTTAAAGTATTGCATATTTAGTTTGTTATTGACAGACGTGTCATGGTGAGATCGACGATTTTCTGTTATAAAAAACGGATAAAGAAATTTAAATCAAATTTTGTGTAAAAAAATGACTTAAATGCTCCAAAACACTTGAGATGTTGACAGCAGAATACGATGAGCCTGTTTTGAGTAAAAAAATATGTTTATAAAGGGTACAAGCTCTTTCAAGTTGACCGAGAATATGCCAATGACGAACCTTGCTCTCGACACCCCAACATGTCAACAACAGTTGAAAAAGTTTGAAGCAGCCAAGAAAATTAAAGAAAAAATGTTAGAATCACCATTAGAGAAGTTGCTGAGGATGTTGGCATAACGGTTGGCTCGTGCTATGCAATATTTTCGGATGTTTTGAGTACATATGAGACGTGTGTCAGCGACCATAAGAACCACCGTGTGAATATGAAATCCAACTTCAATCAAACCAAAATCATAACTCAGCCACCATATTCATGATGGATTTGGCCCCCAGCGAATTTTTCCTGTTCCCAAAACTGAAGAGATCTATGAAAGGACGGAGACTTGCACGATTGAGGAGAAAAAGAAAAGGTTTCGATTCCAAGTGTCTTCTATGGCCGCATGTGTGTGATTTTTCGTGAACTAATCGGGGGATCTCTGCATTGAGTTATCGAAGCTACTTTAGAGTTGAATGCTGCGGTGATTACAATTGTCATTTTTGATTATTGAAATTGTCAATTGTGATGATTGTAATTGTCATAGCTGTACCAAAGTTGTAATCGTTATCTCAGTGTATGTTTGATTACCATTGTGGAGTGATTTGACGCGTGAAACTTGTTATACTTAGCTTTCAGAAAACATTTTATTCGAAGTTTTATTTGCAGAATAAAATTAATAATCATCGTTTCTTGAGTGTTGCCCTCGAAGGCTTAAGATACGTGACTAGTATCACGCGCGTAGACTCGCCTGTCATTCAGCACGTCGAAGAGATTCGGGACGGAGATAAATTTTCGAAACACCGAAACCGTCGTCCTCCATCCCTCACACGCTCTCGGGGCGGTAATTTACGATATTGCTGCCAATGGGAAATCACGGAGGTCATTAAAACGGGCGGACACTGCAGTAGGAATCTCTTTCCCCTTTTTTTGTCTCTCCCCTCCTACCACCTACTATCGCCCCACTTCCCCCATCTCCCACCTACCCGCCCGCCCTTAGGGGTACGTCGGAGTTTAATTGAGTGGGATAACATAGATTGACTGGTGGCCGACGGAATTCAATTCGTTGAGAAAGTCGCCCGGGGGTGGCGACGCGTTTCCCTCTCCCACCTCTCCGCCCGGCGTGCGTTTTTTGGAGTTTTCGCGATCCTGGGGACAAGCGAAAAAAAGACGAACTCGATCGCACATCGACTCTGGCGGTGCAACAGGGATTGGTAGGGGAGGAGAAGATCGTTTCCGCACGTGTGTGTGAATTGCGGGAGCTGGCGTGACCATCGCTTCATTCCCTTCACTCCGGTGCTTCCAACCCTAAGGCCCAAACTATACCTGATCACTTGTGTCTCAAACAAAAACACAGATACACACACACACACACATACATACATACATATATATATATATATATATATATATATATATATATATATATAAATAATAATATGTATAAAATAAATAATATGCAAAATTTTATGCATATAAATATATTAAATGTGTACAGGATTAATATATATACATATATCCTCATACATTTAATATATTTATATGCACCGCTACTGCTGTAATTCTGCCGCACTCTCTTCTCTTTCTATCCCTTCACACGCAATTTCACACAACCTATCATTCGACGAATGCGTTTCCCTAACAATTCTAGAATCCCTACCCGATTCAGCCACCAACATAGAGGCGAGAACTCGCGAATCCGCATACATCCTATATTTCCGATCCTTTAAAATTCCCACCCTTAACCGCCACCTTTAATTCCCTTCCCAGCAGTCCCTAAACCTTCCGCCCCCCTTCTTTCCTCCCCAGAAACTCTCCCCTCAAGACCGTTCAGTCTAACCTGAAGAAGGCCTCGGAGTAGGCCGAAAGCTCAAATAATCTACAATGTGATTGTTCTTTTACGTGTTATCTGTTTCATCTGTGTTCTCTTGTGCCGTCCAAAGGTTATATTGCTCTCGGGAGTACTTCCGCATCATCGACATATATATATATATATATATATATATATATATATATATATATATATATATATATACGGGTCGCGGTGGTCTAGTGGGTAGAGCGTTGGACTACTGACCATAACCGGCCCAGGGAAAGGAACTGGCCCCCCCCTACCCTGATGTGTGAATATTCACACGCCGTCGTGCATGCTTGGTACATGGGTGAGCTCTACCATCACCTACTAAACCGACCTTCGGGTTGATTACTGTGTTTATGGCTTTATATATATATATATATATATATATATATATATATATATATATATCTTTTCATACTTCTTCTTGAGAAAGGTGGTTGTACCACCGAAAATTCGAGACCCAGTGAGTCCTTTTTTGTGTTTCTGTTTCTGTTTTTGTGTCTACTAGTGTTGATTCAATTTACATTATATATATTTTTTGTATTTCAATTCTACGATTGGTTTACTACAGCACACACATTTCCATTCTACTACTGTATTTGTATGCAAGACAAGGCTTCATATTTTAGGGAGAATAATGGGGTGGTTTCCCGTTGCATTTCACATCGCAGTACTGTGGCCAAAACGGTGACTTCACTCAAGGCAGCAGCTGTGCCAGCTAATGCCAGGCCGACACACTCGGTCTGCACAACCAGTGTCTAATGGTGAAAACAGCTGCCTTTCACCATGGGTTTAAGTTAACTTTTAGTATGATTCTATAAATACCATTTTTCTGTAAATGTGTGGTTGCCTCGATCCGAAAGGCCACACATTTTTTCTAAGCCGTAACATTTCCGCAGTTCACGGGATTCGAACCAGCGACCTTCGGCTCCATATTTCTATGTGTGAAATAGTATATATATATATTATTTCCCATTGCCGGTTATTGTTTCCCAGGAAGGTCTACTACTCGAAAAATCAGATAGCTTGGGTGGAGCTGCAGGTGCCCAGAGTGGCTTGCTGGTAATAGAACCCGGGACCCTCCGGTGAGTAGTCCAACGCTCTGCCCCTGGACTATCGCGACCCTTATATATATATATATATATATATATATATATATATATATATATAATTTTCCCATGTTCTGTTTAGTGTCTATTAAGGAACTCTTTTTCCAACCTCTCGTAGAGTGGGCACTAGGGGTTATAGCTCGTGATATTTTTTCCCCTAATTTCAAACTATGCCTTAAGGTGCACTTTTGGCGAAGTAGTTATGAACACTTTTCTTTTACTTTGGACAGCACCATGAATCATTAATAGTTCCTGATTGTGTCTTTAATTTTCGTCCACCTCATTTTTGGTTTACCTCTCCTAATATGAATAAATTATTGAAATATTTTATGTTTCTCATCCCCGAGTAATAATGAAAATCAATTTTCTTACATAAAAATGAGGGGTCTTTTACGAAGAAGGGAAAAATGATTTCTTATTTTTAAATACAGGAATTCGATACGTTTTATGGATTTCCATTTCTCTTTTCCTCCTCCAACAATGTCCTCCCTGTTCTCATAACTCCTTTTACTCGTACCCTGTTACAGAGTAGTTCCAGTTTGGGGGATATGGGTGAGGGTGGCACATTCTACGTTTCACCCTCTCTGTCTGACAGACTTCATCTTCTTCCGTCTCGCCGATCCAACTCCCAGGGGGGGGGACGACGGAAGGGGATGTGGCAAAGAGGGCTTGGCCGCACAAAGTGGCAATCTCGCAATGTTGGTGAAAAAGCAAAGGGCTGATCGCAGGTGGGATAATTAAGGAGGAAGACGGTGCTGACATCCCAAGAGTAAAGGAAATAGACAGCGGGCTGATTCAAAGGGGGGAGATATAACGGTTTCGTATGCCGTATATCAGGCGTTCCTGACTGGGGATACACGTACGCCAAGGGAATTTCGCAAGCTTTTTCAGAAGATACAGGAATTATCACGTTAATTAACATATGTATTACCCTATTGAAATATTCCGAAAATAGCATTTTACCCAAATTCCCGTGTAGTTGTATTTTCATATTAGACATTTTAGTGCCCTGCAAGTCACCGTTAGGGTACGTGGCAGGAGGGGAATGCATACCAACCTAATTTTGACCCGAGTATTAACCCTAACGCGGTCGATTTATATTATTATGATCCCAAATCTTTCGTGGAAAAAAATACATGTTACACCTATCTCTTCTTCACTAAATCTCTCTAATTTTGTTGAAATGATCTCTCCGACAGTAGCACGGATGTGGTAGTAATGCATTTTAAACATCACTGCTAAAGAGACGTCTTTCCATTTTATGAAACAGATTTAATCTGTAATTTTGGCCCCCTGTCCAACTTATAATCAGCAATTTCAGCTCTCTTTTCGCACAAGGTCACAGTAGCATACCATGGATTTCTTTCTCATCACAGTGTTTGGCGGCTCAATACACATAGTGAGATTGGTAATGAATTTGTCAGGCTGACATGACGGACCCTTGAGGCTTATAACCTGAATAATCCCTCAAATTAATAATAAATGGAAGTAGTGACTATTCCAAATAGTGACAGGCAAAACATTAACTCTCCAAATTAGTTTCACACTATTCCAAGTGGTGTGGAAAGGACTTCCTTTGTAATTTCTTTGAATGTATTTAAATTTCCAACAAGTTTAGATATTTTTAGACATTTTTGATTATTTATTACCCTGACCATACGATGTTATTCTGATCCCTTACCGTTCGTGTGAAATATTTCATCTTAAATATATCTGTTCTACTGTTAATCTCTCTAATTTTATTGAAATGACATGATCTCTCCCATCACGCCCGATACTGCCATCTTTATTATTTTTTAAAACGTATTGCTTTGTTTACTCAGAGCACTCCACCAATCAGAAATCCCGATAAGTTACTGTTGCCCTACTTAGTTTTATCCTTCATTTCTACATCATTTTCCTTGCAGTCTTCTGAAGTACCAGCTCTTTTCCTCCTTTTATCTCGCTTCCTTAGTATTTCCACCTCAATGAGGTGACGAAGAAATCCAATGTCATGACATGAAGCACGTAAAAAGAATAGTCATGTGAATTTAATCCACTGGAATACATTTTAGCGAAAAGATATCGCAAAACATAACAAAATTTACCGAGAAATTTCATTCGACCATGAGTGCAGGCACATAGAGAATCCCACATCTCCACACGAAAAAATGAGGCATAGACGAGAAGTGAAGTCTGAGTCAAGGAATTGAGTGGACTGAGGGAACGGTTAAAAAGGACGGCACTTGCATAGGTTGCTGCGGCATTCGTCGGTCCATTTTGAAGAAATGGGAGGAACGAGGGGAGGGAGGCTGACAAAATACAACTGCCATGCAACGCTGGGGCGAAAGTTAGATTAAATGTGCGACAATTAGAATTAAACTTAAAAAGTGCGTAGTCATACCATTTTTGAAAATGAGCAATTCCCACCCGAACGCCTACTATTTTGGGAATATCGAAATGGAATTTGTAGAGTCGATTTGTAGAGAATCGAAGCGCATATGGGGGATATGTGGCCAAGCTAACAAAAAAGTAGGCTTTATTAGAAGAGTACTTGGTAAATGTGATGAAAAAGTCAAAGAGAAATGTTATCTGTCCTTGGTTAGGCCTCATTTTGAATATCCTGCTAGTGTATGAGATGGTCATAAAGTTGGATTGATTGCCGAATTGGATCACGTGAAGCGTAGAGGAAAGAGATTTGTAAAACGTTCTTATGATAAACTTAGTAGCGTATGCAAAATATTAGAGGAGCTAGACTGGGAATCACACACGGAGCGAAGGTTAAATTACATGTTGGGGCTCTTCCATAAATTGGAAGGGCGTCTCTTTAGCAGCGATGTTGAAAATGTATTAGAGCCCCCATCGTACTACGGTAGGAGAGATCATGTCAATAAAATTAGAGAGATTGAGTGTACAACAGATTTAAGAAATCAATTTTTCCACCAACGAGAAGGGATCAGAATAATTCAATACGATCGCGGTAGGGTTCATACTCAGGGCAAAATTGGGTTGGTGTGTATTCCCCCCTGCCACGCACCCTAACGGTGGCTTGAAGGGTACTAAAATATCTAAAATTGTTTACTATGAATTAGATGTATTAAGTGTAGAATAGATAGATTTAAGATGCCATTTTTTCCACAAAGGATTAGGGATCGGAATAACATTGTCCGACCGCGGTAGGTGTTAAAATATTCGGGTCAAAATCAGTCTGTTGTGTATTCACCCCCTTGCAACACACCCTAACGGTGGCTTACAGGGTACTAAAAAAAACTGAAAATAACCAAACTACGGACTTTGGGTACGAACAAGGATGTGTGCTGTTTGTGGGCACGCCATTCTGAGGTAGATTCGACCAGAGGAAGTAGGATTATAATCCTACTTCCTCTGGTCGAATAATTATCGATTCTTTGGAGCAATGGCTGCGCGCTTATATCCATTTTCCCGAAATTCAGTCGCTCCTAAAACGCAATGTGGTAGTATGTGATCATCTCTGCTATCGGAATAAAATGGCTTTAGGGGTTCTACATGTTCTGCTCCCATACAAAAGATCAATGATTCCATTCTTTAATTAAATTTAAGCCTTTATTATTTTATTTCTTTTGTAATAACGAATTTACTGTTTCAGTTGATGCACTTAGTTCTTTCTTTCATTTTTAATTATTATATAGTGCAGACGGCTCCGCGCTTCCATCCTTTCCCCGAAACTCAATCGTTTCTGAGCGGCAATTAGGTAGTGCTAGCTAGAGCCAGAGGTCCCTTGTTTCCTTTGATTCGATTTTATTCCCTCTCATTCCATCGGCTGTCAGTCGCACTCTGGTTCGCGCACGTGCGTGCGAGGACCCGAATTTGGTCTTCAGTCGATTATAATTTGAATTTGGGTCGAATCCGTCATTGGAGACGTTCTACATTTGACATAAAATACTGCACGGCCCTTGAGAGGTACTTTGTTGCCTGGAAAAATAATCAAGGCCCTATGGTTATTTATCTCATACAATAAAACCGTAACAAATATTTTAGGAACGCAAGAAAAAAACCATTTTGATCAGTAGGCTCTCTGTGACGATTGGAATCTTACTTTCATATTGTAATACCAATATTTTCGTGCATATTTAAAGCCCATTGTTTATAAACTATTTCAACATTCGACCCTTTCACGTTTAACGCTGTGACAATTCGACTCAATAATATTTCAATTTTTTTTAAAACCTTCCAGATCTTTCGATTCGACTTAAGTTTCTTTATTATCTAATCAGATTAGGACTTAAAACCAAACAGCAGTAACCAATCCGCAGATTTTTTTGATAGGTGAGGATAGAACACCCAATCCACAGTTCATGGTTATCAAAGTGAAAGTTGAATTGATGGAAGAGGGTAGGATTCACCTAAATTCGGCTAAACCCTGTTATTATTTTTATTTATAATCTACCGATTAAGGTAGGTCAGGTTACCCAACGGTACGACGATAATTCCGTTGCCTCTCCTACAAAATACAACTTAACCTCAAACACTACATTAAACCTCTATTCAACTCAATATGCTCCTTTCTACCCTTAATTCCGTCCAACATGATTAATCTATTTCTACCCCTTCCTCGGTTGCCTAACTTTAGGATTTCAGCCAAAGAACCCCTCTCCTCCTCCTTCAAGCCTAGCACTTCCTCGTTTGTTTTTTTCTGTCCATTTCACCTTTTCCATCCTTCTCCGCACCCACACTTCAAAAGGCTTCAATATTCGCGCATCATCTTGGACATTAAATATGTTTCCGCTCCGAACATAACCACGCACCATATCAAAGTTTTGTCAAGACTTTTCCTAACATTCTTGCTGAATCTCTTTCATCAAGTCCCTCCTCCTTTTGAAGGTTTCTTTACCCAGGAAAATTCTTCTCCGTACAAATCCCTAAACGGCGTGTCAAATTCACATGCCATGGTATGAAGGTTCCTTTCCTTGCCGTCTATGATTCCCCAGGAAGAAATTCTACCCGAAATATCAAATGGTTTGGGTGAAGCTGAGGGCGTCCAGAGGCGTCACTCAGAATCGTACCCGGGCCCTCCGGTCGTGGTCTCAGCGCTCTATTCACTGAACTACTGTGACCCCGGTTGGTTAGATGGTTACACAGGGCTTAGCCCCTGAGGGCTGTGACATTAAATCGATACGATAAGACAGTTAGCACAATTCCTTGAGCAGCATGCGGTTTTCCAGAAATATATGCTGCCCAAAAAATCATCTAGGGTGTGATGAGGTAACATCTGAAATCGAAATATTACCCATTCGATCAGTTCCACCATTCCGTTTCTCAAAATATACTGGATAAATATAACGACCTCAAACCTGCGCTTGCGTGTTGAGGGGTAAAGTTACTTCCACATGCCACCAGGAGTGCTTCTGAAGGTCATTTTGCTTGTGGTCTACAAGCATGTGTGCATTAGTTTTCAGCCTACCCTCGTATGTGGCCGATCTGATGATTAAACGATCGGGAGCAAAATAATTATTACCTCCCAGGGATTTTAGCCAGTGTTATCACTATCGGGATCTTTCGAACCGTGAAGGTAGAGTAATAATCGTTTAAGCGCGTAATACTAGCTCAAAATATTCTGATGAACTTTAATTTTTGAATGAAGGAGGAATACTAAATATAATGTGAAACTAAAAGAGGAATACAATATCTAGCATATGAGTGGTTAACCTAGAGGATGTTTCAGGAAGGGGGTTCATGAGAGAAGTAGGAGAAGCGGCCAAAAGATTATTGTCAAAGGATATGGATATTGCAGGGCTTTGGCAAAATAGGTGCCACTGGAACGATGATAGTCAGAATTTTTGGGAGCTTTGAAGAAGACCAATATTGCAGTTGGGGTCACGAAGGAACACAAATGAAAAATAATTTTAGGCCATTGTCTCAGGAATTCTACTTAGAATGCTGCTGTTCGCACCCAAATTTATCGGATATGCCATTATGAAATTCATTAATTTCATCATAACCAATTCAGATGAATTTCAATTCCTTGTGGGGAGTATTTAGCGTGAGCCGTGTACGATATTCCGTCGGGTTTATCCGCATGTCACGCACAGATCTTGCGCTCGCGGGCGCATAAATACTTTCGTTGTCGGCGAATTGAGTGGCGACCTTTGAGTCATCATTCATTTTCTGCATTTTTTTAATGGGTTACAGTATCAAAGTCGATTTGGTACACCTTTGCGTCTTGAGGGTAATATTGGCAGATTATAACGAAACTTATTATTTTGTTATTTCCTCTTTGTTCCCATGAAACCACAACACCGTTTTCTAGATGCAACTATACCCTCAAAATTCACTCAAGAATGCATGAATTGGGAAAACGTCGGAAGATATTAACAGAGGAGCGTGTAACTAAACCATTACAGGGACTGCTTTATTATTTGTGCAGAAATGACGGTGGAAAGCGTGTTATTTATATTATTCGCCAAATTTATGCGTAAAGGGAAATCAACATAATTCAACGCTAGACATATATTGAAACAAGTACTTCATTAATGATCTTTTGTTTATGTGTATTTTCAATGTGTACCGATTCTCGGCATTGTCATGTACTGTCATTTTACTGTACTGAATCATTTATTGTACTTTACTGATTCAGTGTATTTATTAATTGTACTGTACTGAGTCATGTACTGGTCTCATTTGAATCAGTAACATATTTTATGAAGTAGAAGGATATTGAAGTATATTTAAAGGTAGGTGTGGAGAAAAAATAAAACGGAAAAGAAACGAAACGTAAAGAAAGGAAAACGGAAGATACGAGTTACAGGCATGGTTGGGAAAGAGAGAAGACTGTTGGGAGTTCTTCGAAGAAGTTAGGAAAGATACACTGGGAGTCAATAGGATTCTGAAGGCTACGCGTACTTGTATAATAGAGTCGAGACCCCTGGGAACAGCGAGGTAAACGGAGGGAAATAATAGGAATTTTAGACGGGATTAGAAGCTAGGTATGATAAACATTTAAAAGAATGACTTAATGTAATATGTAGTAAGGGGTCTAAGGATACATTGTGTCATGTTAGTTTGGGAACACAGCAGTGCGTAGGGCCATTGCCCATCAAAGACCTACAATAATGTGGTTGACTACCTTATACCTCAATAGATGCGCCACCGATTTTTCTTCAGCTGATTATCTGGGATCCACTACAGCCTTAAATGTCTGAAGAAATCAGAAATTTTCGTTTTTACTATAATATCTTACTGGGTACAATTTTCATTTATAATAATGTTAGAGATAGTTGGGACCGATACTCTGTGGGACTCCATTTGTATAGCACGAAGAAAGAATTGAAGACAGGAAAGAACTAATTGTTGTCATGGCAGCAGTAAATTCTTTCCTGTGGAAATGCAAAGTCTTCGATTCAGTCGTCATGCTTTACATAATAATTATTTAAAAATTAGGTAGGTCCTGTACGAGATTAGAAAACTTTGTTAAAGTGATACGTAGTGGTACTTATGGTTCCAAAAGTTGGTCACTTCGGGAGAGAGCATCAATATTCATAGACGGTAGGGTTTTTAGATTTGAAATGGATGAAAAGAAAAACAAATGACAAACTAAAAGGCATGGAAGGGTAAAGCGTTGCACTCAAAGTAGGAGGGGAACGAGGCTGCAAGGGGTCCTGAGAAGCAATGAAGGTTCCAGATGATACGAAGAAGAGTAATTCGACTAATGGATGGAGGAGGAAAAGCATTGGCACTTCTTCGAAGGTATCGAGGCAGTGATAAAGTACAGGGGAACTCGGATATGTCAGTTTAATTTGTCTTTGGGGGTATTTTCAAGTAATAGTACAACGCAGTGCGTAGAAATGATTCTGGCGCTTGATTTAGCAGAGCCTTGACAGCATTAGCATTATTTGAATGAGTTTACCATAAGGATCGATAATAATCTTTTAACAGTATTCTAAAGATAATGATAGATATTGAACATAATTTGAGGTCTAACAAACTCCGTCAGATGCCGTAAAAGTAACTACAACGGAGTCATCCGCTGAATGCGTATTCCAATCAACAATTTCAATCACCGATGTTCGAGCCTGGTCAAGGAAGATAATTTGTAAACTTTGAAATTGTTGCATTATAATTTTAATTGATGAATTATTGTTATTTGATCTCTGCGTTACTCAAAATTCCCCAAAATACCATTCATGGAAAAATCTCTAATAACGCGTAAATACAACTGATACTGCTGGGGGAATTATTCGTCGCTAACATTAGAAGCTAGTATTCAAATTTGATATATTTTAATTCAACATATCCCGAAAAAGTATATCCTCTTTTTATATGTTCGATTCTCTTTTTTTAAATAAACGATAAATACGAATTTACTGGACTTGAAAGTCAAACGTAATATGCCTCTACCGAAACTGGAGCGGAAATATATTTCTATGCGTTCTAATTATTTTTTTTATTAATACTATTGAAATATTCTCCATTGCGCGGTGTTTAAAAATACTAAAAATTTAATTCATACTTTTCCTGTTTATTTGAAATTTTCAATGAAATATTTGTCTAAAAGAGAAAACCGATTGACTTTGTAGAATTCATTATTTCAGGATTTACTGAGCACATACAAATTCATCTTTAAAGCAAATATTCCTCTCTCCAAAAGCGCTTTTAATAATTTGATTTATAAATCCGTAGGCAGACCTTATTTTTAAGCCTTTTCATTTCCATGACGTTGGTCAACTTTATTCTCCGCCATCGGATATTTTAGATAATTTCCAATATTTTATCCCTTCTCAATTGTAGGAGTCAGACGACCATTATATTTCGATTTACTGCTCGAATTGATAATGTGTGCAGGAGGCCTCTCTTTTATCATTGACAGAAGACAAACTTGGTCTTTGAACCGTACAAGAAATCAGAGGGCGACAATTCTGAAACAAGGGCATGGATATCTACAGACCTTCCTCTAGAAAATGTGCTCGAATAGACGGTGGAGAGGGTTGGTAGGATGGTTCTCATATGGAATGCAGAAAAGGATAAAGTAAACGCTTCATAAATGAAAATTCTATTAAATGGCATGATATTTCAAAGATAAAAATGACCGAAGAATGAATAAATTTCAATCATTACTGTCATGGGTTTTCAATTCCATTACTCTAAGCTCAGTACCACAATTGACTTCCCAGATTACTAGGAAGCCCAAAGGTTATACCAAAAAAGAACTGCTTGAGTCTCTCTCTTGTTTGTATGAATATATCACGTATTAGGTCGTCACGTTGTGTTGTTGCAGTTCTCACAGCTTTTCTAAGATATCACGATTTTTCAATTACTCCAGATATCAAACTGCGCGCTTATAATTTTCATTGCTTTTGCCCCGTTATTCGTTATTCTCCTTCATGTTATTATTTATTTCTTTTTTCCCTGGTTGTTTCTGATTTCCCTGATTGCTTAAGATAGCATTCCATCATGATTCAGAATATATTAAATTAATTCCCCTTTTATTCTCATCGAATCGCATGTTAGATAGGATTCTCTCTTCACCTACTGTTCAACGACCGTCTGCATTTGTTATGGTGTTTATTCACTTTTTACAACATTTGTCTCCAGACCACATTTCCACGTTTACCTGACTCCTAGTCTTCTATTCTAAGGTGCAGCCGTAGTCCACGTGCGTCGCCCCCATATAAACACATAATCTTTCATCCCCCACCCCCACATAACCTTTCATTAAACGCTTAATTTTGTTTACAATGCTATCACGTTTCGGCATTTTTCTATTGTGTATTTTGCACTAGATGCATCATTTGACAACCTTGTTCTTAATTGCTTTTTTAAAACTTATTGAGAAAAGTTTCGGGGAAAAAGATTTCTTTCAAATATTGCCGAAATAGCTCACAATTCTTCAAATTACATCCCTTGAGCGTCGACATGCTTTTGGCAACTGGTTTTCCACAACTTTAAGGCTGACTGATATAGGCAGGTTCAGGAAGGTCCTTAAGGGTACGCGTTCAAGATTTTTTGACTGCACTAAGGGTCAATGGTGGTGGTGTTCTTTGAGGGAGGATTTCACTTTTGGGTATAAGGAAATAGACTGCCGGTACCATGTCGGGACTGTAAGGGGATTGGGGAATCATCGCGATGACACTGTAGAAGTTCTGCGCAAACAGACACTCGACTCTGCTTTTGGTCGTCCATTTAAGACCTTCTGGTTAGGTTAAGCGCAGATATTTTGCATCGCCAAATTTTCAGTGGTAATGGTATGCAATGTCATTTTATCAATGCCAACACGATCTACGATCATGCGCTCACTTAACCGACGGTCTAAATTCAACACTTCACGCACATGTCAGGAAAAAATTGCTACCGACACGTTTAATACAAACCTTTTAAATTGTATATTATTATTAGGAAATCTAACAGTAAAGGTAGGTTTTTAATGGACAGAACTATCAAATAAATATTTTTTAACTCCAAACAAAACTCAATGCAGCAACCACTCTACATCAGGTCTCTCTTCATCTCTGTGTACTTTTTTCCTCCCTTCAATCCGTCCAACATCCCTATTCTGTTCCTGCCCATTCCTCGTTTGCCTAACATTCTCCCCTGTATTACCTTCTTCAACATCTCACTGACGCTCAATACGCCTTTCATCCATTTTTCCTGCCTCCATAGGACACTCTCAACAAACCCCTCTCCTCCCCCACCATCTCCAGTACTTCCTCATTCGTTTTCCTTTCGGTCCATTTTACCTTCTACATTCTTTTCCAGACCCACATTTCGAAAACCTTCAATCTACGTCTAACCTCCTGCTCCAGCGACCACGTTTCCGCACCGTACATAGCTAGTCTCCATATCAAAGTTGTTACCAGTCTATTCTTAACCTCCCTAATCAACGTCCCCGTCATCAACTCTCTCCTCCTTGAGAAAGCCTCCTTGCTAGCGCAATTCTTCTCCTTACGTCCCTACTACTTTGACCGTGTTGGTCCAAAACACTTCCGAATTTGTATATATATTTATAAAAGTTTCTTTTCTTCTTTGTGTGTCTTTGGCCACTAGTGCTAATTTTACATTAATATATTATTATTAATTAATATAAATTATTATTCACGCCCGGTGAGATTTTCACAAAAGTGTGGTCTGAATAGTTTCCGGCCTCAGAAAATTTCAGAGGAAAAATGTCTTGTATCTTTGTTAGGTTGGAAACTTTCGAGACCGCTCTTATATATATATATATATATATATATATATATATATATATATATATATATATATATATATATATATATAGATGATGCGGAAGTACTCACGAGAGCCTGAGCCTGAGTCTGACCTGAAGAAGGCCTCGGAGTAGGCCGAAAGCTCAAATCATTTACAGTGTGAGTGTCCTTTTACGTGTTATCTGTTTTATTCTGTGTTATATTGTGCCATCCAAATATATATATATATATTGTGCATACATAAAAATAAGATTTTGCTAGTATTTCTAATGGTATCACAAGGGTTTCCCAATCCCACTATATTTGGACTTCTGGTAACGTAAGGAATCTCATCTCTTATACAACGGTGTTTTATTTTAATCATTTTAAGAAGTATAAATTACACGTGGGGCAGAAGTCTTAGGTATGAACGAGTAAGCAGTGAATATAGAGGCTTCTAGAGTTTCCTTCTTTTTTCAACTTTTATTCCGGACGAGGAGAGAGGGCTGTGCCTTTTATACGTATGTAAAATATAGAGTGGAACTGACGCCGCCGACACCATCATCCCCCCTCTCCTCTTCCCCTTTCTCCCTTCCAACCCCTTCGGCCCTGACTGCTCCATTCATTTTCGCGGCGTCGACGATCGTGTTTTTTTTGGCGCTGCAGTTCAATGCTAAATATTAGCCATCAATTAAAAAAATGTCCCCGAGGTTATTTAATCTCCCAATCTGGGCCGCGATTTTTTTAAACCATTAACGTCCGCTTAGACCACACTCTTCGTAATGATTCATTAATATTTCAGCCAATCATAAAATATCCCTCATGCAGGAAAATAAATCCTTCGAAATGTGGTTTCAGTATTCTGGTTTATATATTAGCTTAATTTTCGGTGCAGAGAATTTTTGTGCAGAAAAACTTATCATAAATACATTGGCATGAGAGCCTTTTTACATGAAATATCTTCGTTGTAGCTCTTCTGAACAATAATTTAGAGCGTTCTCTGAATACTAAATGCTTCCAGTCAATCCATAACACGCATTTATAAGTAAAATAATACTTAGTATCCCTCTCCTTCTTGGGTTCCATACACTGCTCTCTTCTTTCAAGTTTCTAAATATTTCCTCATTTGAAATTCCTTCAATCAATTATTTTCCTTCCTCAGTCGCTCCACGTTCCCATCACATCCCATTTTATTTTCTCTGCTGCCTGGTCGTCCATTCTTCACATCCTCAGAAATATAAAATTCACGTAAATATTTTGACTATTCAGGTTAGTGACACTTGTGAGTTAACGTAGGTTCCTTTGTCGATAGATCTTACAGTTTTTTCTCTTTGAATTTGGTGAATGTGTGTTTAAACTGTTATCTAATAATCAAGAGAACACAAGTTACCGCATTGATGAGCTTATGCGAATGAAAGAACTTTGCTTTATCGAACAAATATTTGGTAATAATTCGAATTATATGAATTGGTAGTGGTAAGCGCATAGTTATTTCAAATTAATTAGATTTCATCATGTATTCGCCTACAGCCAAAGGGACTCAGGGAAGAAGACTTTCGAATTGAACTACAAAGGCAAAACGCTCTATTTGTTAAACAGCATTGATACAAACGGAAACGTCAGAAGGATTAATTGGAAAATGTGGAACTGAAGTTCCTTGGGGCACAAAAATCGCATTCAAGATTTAGTAAGAATTTACTGGAGACATCCAAGGGTTTCTCCTAACAGCGCAACAGCTGTAAAAGATAAATATGAGAATCTAAGGAATATTAATCGTCATAGAAAAAACCGTTACTTGGACTCATTCAACCCACCTAAAATCTTCATTCAGACAGGGGTAACATAAACAGAAGAGGTGTATTCATTGCCATAAAAGAACACTTTAAAAGTTTTGTGCAAAAATTTGATTACCAGATTGAGAGCGTTTGGTAGAAAATGAAAAAAAGCCAGAAAAAAATACATGTTTGCTCATTTTACACGCCACCTGATTCTACCTCAGATGTGATAGTCTTTAAATAACCAAGTAATGCATTTTATTCGCAAGAACACGATAAGCCACATTTTTTAAATAATTACGAATGTTTTCAATAATTTCTTTCAAAGCGTGTACACTAATGATAGAGAGACAACCAAGGAAGGCCACGCCACACCTATCGCAAAGATCGGTGACATTAGAATGACGTGCTAAAAAATCACGAAACAGCTCCTACACATAAAAAGTAATAAATCACCCGGAACAGACGATATTCCCGCAAGTGTAATGAAAGAACTCACGGCTGAAACATGCGCCTAATTTAAATAAATTCATAACAAATCGATTTCAGGTGTCGTTCTCCTGGACTGGAAAATCACACCGACATCACACCTATTCTTAAAAGCGGAAATAAACAAGACCCCGGTAATTACCGACAATATCAATAACCTCCCTCTTCTGTAACGTCTTGGAACACATCATTGTTAGTAACGTCATGCCATTCCTCGATACTGACAATCTATTATCCAACAGACAACACGGATTCAGAAGGGAGAGATCACGTTAACGCAGTTGGGACTTTTTATACGCGACGTTCCACAGTCGGGGGAAAGCAACAAGGGGATGCGATATTCTTGGATTTCAAAAAGGCCCACATTTGATAAAGTCCCATATGCTAACTTGACTCACAAGTTGCAATGGTACGGAATAAATTACCAAGTAATGAACTGAATTTGGTATTTCCTTACTTTAGCATTCACATTCCAAATTAAATCAAATTCTATATTATATGCAATTAAATGCGTTTGACGAAATCCGTATATTTTTGTCTCTGTTGTGCGAGTGGTATATATATATATATTCCTCAAAAAGTTTTTAATTACCTTCCTCATTTAAATTAATTATTTCGATCTAGTTACACCTCATTGTGAATATGTCATAAGTACTTGGGATCCATGGGAGAAAGTTTGGAAAAGAGAGTTAGATAAAATCTAGAGAAATTTCGCCAGATTCGTCAAATTTTGTTACGATAAGAAGCCGAGTGATGCCTTTTAAGGTAATTAGGCTGGGATCCACTTGAGATGTGAAGAGAACAAGCGAGACTTAAACTTTTAGAGATATTAAGAACAGACGAGTATAAGAATGACTATTAAGGAATTATAATGGACTTACACTGTTTAGTTAGATTGGACCACAAAGATAAGATTAAGGAAATAGATTCCAGTACAGATAAATACAAATACTCGTTCTTTCCCTGGACAATCAGGAATAATAATAGTAAGAAACTGAAGTCAATAGAAATATTAAAGACAAAACAAACAAACAAAAGATTAAACGTTGAGTATACATACATAAGGTACATATATTTTGTAGGTACATATATGTGTTAGTTTATAGTGCATGTATTTGCATAAATGGAAGTTATAAATATTTTTGCATGAATATATACGACTTTTTGGATGTAGATTGGCATGAATTTGTGGGATATGCATGTGGGTTTATTCCCTTTAGCGTGTGGTGACCTAACAATCCCCGCTACACACACCCTTATGGCGGCTTTCGGGGTATTATGTACGAGTATATGTAGATGAAATGCATTAATTCAATATGCATTAAAGGAATAACTGTAAATGACAAATATTACGTTATTTGAGAGTGTAAAATAACCTTTAAGTTTTTCACCTAACACCTCACCATTCATCGCTGTCTTCCCATTGTTTCTGTGGGATATAGGGCACCACGTCTGAGCGATAAACATCGGCGCCTTGTCTTCCCCGTGCACCGAATTGCCTCTTTGAATTGCTATAACTTGGCGACGAAACGTGGAAATTTTTAAATCACCTTTCAAGCGGATTTTTCATTATATTCTACCAGTCTCACGTTCCTCGAAGTCATATATATCGTATATATAGATATTGGCTCGCGGAAGCGTTCCATCTCTCGCGTTCATTGTTCACCGAGTTCAATTTATTGGGGATGTAGCCCCATGGGAGTGAGTGCGAACTCTTCGAGTTCCCGAATTGACGAGGTCGAATGTGAAGGGAAGACCTCTGGGGCCGCTTTCAACACTTACAACGATATCGAAACAGCAGGGGATGGGCGAAGGTTATGAGGAGGGAGGGGTCCTGCGCCACGGGGATTTGGAGGTGAAGATGGGAAATGTTTAACAAAGAAATGGACGGGATGAAGAGGGGCCTTGCGTCGGTGGCAACAGACGAACGGGCACCCGCGGTTAAACTGGCTCTGTTCTCAATAATTCCAAAACTATTACTATCATGTAAACCACGTTGCAATTAGGCATTTGTCCTGGTGGCAACGGACCAGTCCGATCACTGGTCACTCTTAAAAAGCACATGCATGCATACACAGGAAGAACAGACAAGAGATAAAAGCTGTTATATACAAAGTCACTTTTAGATTATCGACCGCTCTTTCGCCATCACACAAAGATTCGGTTTACACCATACGAGTACATACTACACACCATCCATCGCCCCACTCCGTCTATAATCACCCATTCATCAATTTCATATACCGTTCAAAATCACTCACCGTTAACACATCATTCACTTTCGCAATACAATTCCTCACTCCGCCCACATCACATACATACAATATTTTAATATGTACAATAGCATAATAATCACTGATCAAAGAGGTTTATCACCCAGTGGCTGCTTTACACTTTTTCTTAAAACTCTTAAAAATGGTTAAAAATTGGAAAAAATGGTAAAATTAATAAAATTTTGAAAAAAAGTCATATTTTTACATATGGATTTTATGCGTAGAAAGTTTTTCTATGCTATTTTTCCTATAACTTGTCACTCCAAATTAATTTTTCATTCAAGAAAGTATGTTGAACTTGGACTCTTGTAGAATATTTTTGAATCTGAAGTAATAAATATGACTTAAAGTTTGACGGACTATTCAAGATATGCTGCAAAATCAATGTTTTTTAATAATCTTTGCAATATTTTTGTTGATGTGAAAATTGCATCACTCTTCTACGTTTTTCGAGGAGATGAAAGTGTTTATGAATCCCCGATATTTTCAATTTTCTGGTTTCATTGCGAAAGGGAAAATGACGCCTTGACCCATTACGTCAGAAAACTGTTGTGCTTTTTCGTATAAAATTAAAGCCATTGATATTTAAGTACATTGTTGTCTATATTTTATGTAAATAAGAAAAATATGCATGCTTAAAGGTTATCTTTTAATTTAATATCAGTGAAACGTAATTTAGCATTTGTTTGATCCAGTAAAGGACATTATGTACAAAAACCTTCAAGCTTCCTTATTAGCATGGAATCTAGATTCACCATAAGCCGTCTATGTGATCTTATTTAATAAAGTACCTTTATCTACGATCGTACGTGTATCTTTAAAGCCACCGTAAGGGGTTGTCGGGGAAGGAGACAGCGCAGTACACTAGTCAAACATGCAAAAATATTATATAATACACGAATTTGACTAAATATTAATTCATATATGCAAACTATCATATACATGCAATGATGCATACCTATAAACCATGCAGTAATTGTTGAGTATGACTAAATTGTAAAATTTGGGCTTTTGGGTTAGTGCTCCCGTCTTTGACGGTGTCTAATCTCTCTTATTTAATCCCCGTGGTCGAATCTATGTACTTTTAATTTAGTGCCAAAAATTCCTTCGGTGTCGCGAGGAACCTCGGGTGTCCTTTACCTGTCTAAATGTCTGAATCTAATCTGAGCTCTTCGTGAAGAGTCCAAACCTAACTCCTCCAACATTCCTACAAGTTCCTCTTTCTCTCTTCTCATAGAATTGTTTTTAAATCTAGCAGAATTTCTCTAAACATTTCCCAATTTTTCAATTACAGTGTTTCCTGAATTTGAATACCTGAAAATTAAGAATTCCTGAAATTATTTGGACCAGGTTTTCTCTTCTTCGTTTTAAAAATGTAACACGATATGAGCGAAGTTTTTAAGAAAATAATTTTTAGGAAAATATACGTCACCCTCACTACGCAAACCTAGTAGGTGTGTAGGAAGAAGTGAATGGAGAAGGAATGGGCCTAGAAATGGCGGTATAATGGCGATTTTGGCTACCGGGGGAGGAATGGGGCGCGTGATGTTTCCCTTTGGAATGTATGAAATTGATTCTCATCGTGACTGTCCCGTCTCTTCGTATCAGTGACTGCTTGCGGGTAAATGAAAGGAGAAAGGTTTTGGCTGATAACCAATGGGAGAGGAGGGGGTGGGAGAAGCTGATTTGCGGTTGGCAATTGGGAAGAAGGGCCCTTGAGGTAGGGTCAGAGGTGCATGGTGGGAGAAGGTCGTCGCCGAGGAAACGGTCTGCTGGTCTCACTGCGGTGGTCATGGGAAGGTGAAAAGAGGTGGAACCGTTCTGGTCATTCTCACTGGAAAGGGAGGGGATATTTAACGGACGACCTTGAGGGGATAATAATTTTGCTACCCTCCTTTCTTTTCCCCTCTCTCTGGATGTATTTCACGAATTCCGTAACGGAGTGATGAAGGGACCAAAGACAACAGTTTTGAAAACCTCATTTCCAACATCCTCCTCTTCACAGAAAATAGGTTAGATTAGGATATCCGGTATTTTCAGGGTCCTTCGACATATAGTAAATTTCTCAACTCAAAATGAGCAGTATTCAAAATGGAAATAAATAGTATTCCTAAGCCATTGATGATAAATAAAATACAGAACATTTGTTGTTGAGGATTTGCAGAAGATTGTAATGTGAAGTTATTGAAATAAGTGACATTAGTCTCGCATCATAAAGAATTTTTTTAATATTGAGCAAATTGTCCCGAACTCCTAATGCTCTCACTTTACCCTGGTGGGACATTGGTAAGAGTTTTAATATCGGTTCAGGCCCGCACTCGTTAAGAACGTACATGTACGTTCGGTGGAGAGATACTTCTATGTCCACAGTCTAAGACGTACGTCACCGTGAGGGGGTGTGGCAGGAGGTGTTACGGCACCAGTATTTAATGCATAATCACTTTCCTCATGTACACACACACCATGAAAAATGATGCACATGGCTAAAACATTAAATTTTGGGATTTACGTAAATACATCAACATCAATATAATTCCCTGTAAGCCACCGCAAGGGCGTGAGGCGGGGGCTGTTAGGTCACCATCCATGCATAAAAATTACCATTAATATGCAGTATGGATTTCTCGGAAACCTATGCAACCGAGTAGCCGTAAGTGTTCCCTTGTCCCTACTCCCCGGTTCCTGACCCATACTTACTTTGGATTGCTACTTAAGCTACTTGCATGCAAGAATATTAGATATCAGGATATCTTAAAATCTTGCGGAAATATTACCAATTATCGAGATGGGTACATTTAAAGATCATACAGGATATCGGTAAAATAAAAGCACTGCCAATACTATTTAACTCATAGATTTTAGGTTCTTGATTACGTTTTAAAAAATCGTGTATGGAGAAAAAATGGAGCTTGAAAAAAAATTCTATCGGAAGAGCTGGAAAAGTAGGTGAAATCATTGGTCTTTGCTATCTTGTGGATTAATTGGCTATATTAAAAGGCACGCATATTAATGGGCAAACGTTATATTTAAATTTTAGTAATTATGTCCGCTCATTTATGAGATTTCCAGCAACCTACGTGATTTTTTCACATTCGCATTTATGCTGGATTAATTAGGTGTCTTTTAAATTTATTACCCACGGCTAAATTAAAATTAATCCTTCGGAATTTGCTTTATACCCATCAATAAATTTTCAAGCCAATAGTTCTTTCGTTTTGAATTTTTGAATATTTATTTATCTCTTTTTCCCGCCTAATTAATTTTCCTTTTTCCATTTTTATTCGTGGAAATCAATTTTGAAAATATCGTACTATTTTGTTTATGTTGTTACTCGCTAACCACGAAACGAAAATAGCGGCGAACGTGTACCATTGCGCTTCGAACGCAAAAATAATTGATTGCGTCATTTTCCTCAGATCTCTTAATTAGTCATGTACGAAAACGAGCAAATCACGAAATAAACGCTGAAGAAGAACAAAAAAGTGTGAGTAATCAGGCATAGTTAACGAATTACGTAACGGTAATTGAAAATAAATTAAAGTCTAATCAGTTTTCGGCTATGTATATTGGATATGATCTTCAAAACCGGCACTATTTTCAAGCCAGTTCCTTATTATATGCGAGGTGGTATTTCATCTCGTCCGGAAGATTTAATTGGGTTAATGGTTTTTCGGGAGGCAATTCTAATCCGCTACGTAAAATTTCAATTGCGGCCATCGGTTGGTGGAAATGATTAGGTACGCCATCGTAAGTATTCGGTGAGCACTTGGTGAAAACTCTTTGAAAGAAGGAGTTGGATAAGTTGGTCTTTTATGAATTACTAATTACTCTTTTGCCTTTATCTTTTCGATTGAGTTAACTGTTGACTCATTTGCACGAATCCTCCAAACATAGAATGAAAATGATTTTAAATTATCCCGTAAGTAGTCTTTAGCTATTTCTTTTTCTTTTGGGCTCTCTTGGCACTCTTCGATAAGCGTTCATGGCAATGGCCGTATAATATAAGGGGGAATACTCTCATTCTGTTAGTGGCTAGAGATATGTTTGCGTCTATTTTTATATCTTAGCGAGTTATAACCATTTACTCTTAAATATTGGTTAGCATAATAAAGTAGCTTCCTTTTTGTGTCATCTAAGCTCCGCGTTTCCTTTTATAGATTGAAAATACTATTTAAACAATTATAAATGTTGCTATAAATGAACCTGTTGACCTTTGAGCGCATGATGTCCAAGAAATAATTTTTACGCTCAACTTCTCAGTATTTCCGCGTAAGCATACTTGTTATTTCATGTTTCGCCTTTCTGATAACATTGGAAGTTACCTTAGCTTTCGCACTCTGGTCGCTAATACTTTTAATGATATCTTAATAGCTACACTATACACTACATGCCTCCCAGGAGGTGTTAGGTCACCCACCTTTGGCAATTAAATGGATCAGTGTTTGAAGCTAGAGTTTCGTAGCTAGGTTTTCGTAGCCTAGTAGGCCGTATTTTTTTAGTTGTTAAGCTTTTTATTGTGGGTGCCAACTGTATGTGAACGCAAAAAGTTCCTGATATCTATTGGCGTTACAGTTAACTTCTCCCTTATCTTATATCGAATGTTCCAATTTTCCAATACAATAGAGGGGCTTAATGATTTTTTCGGTGTCCAAACCTTAACGGTGTGTCCTACAGCTTCCCTTATGCTCGCCTTCTCCTTTCGTCATTGGAAAGTCTCTCAATCTGGTTGCCCTATCAACCGAGTTACGCTCACTTTCTTATTGTTCATATTTCCCACAATCTCGGCACCTTTTCTATCTCACCTAAATCAGCACCTTTCTCCGACTGCTCCCAAATTCTTACCCCGCCCACCTGCTGCGACCCCAACAGTGCAAAGTTACAACACCCCATACTTTCTCATTGCATTTTTCCACAACTCGTTGAGCCAAATCTCTGAAAGGCGTCTTTACAAATCTTTCCATATATTTCTTACCAATTAATAATTTCCTTTTATAAGTATTTAAGACTTTTTCAAAACTAATTTTAAAATAATTCCATCTTTTCAATACGTTTTAAAACTTCTATGTCTACAATCAATGGGAAGGACATTTAAATCTCTACCATATACCTCTTGCATCAGACATGCAAGTTATTTTGAGTTGGGAAACTTTTGTTCTGCTTTTCTAATTCTAAAATTTAATCATAGGTAACACTCTGGTGGTCTTTAAAATATTCATATGTGAATTCTTCAAGATCAAGTACTTTGGTATGAGTACTTGTGTATGTAACTGTGTGCTTGGGGGCGGAGATCATTGTGTCAAATGACCATGTGGCAGTGAAATTTCACTTTCTTGCTTTTCAAATTCTAGCTTGCACGTCATTGTATACATTTTTTACTGCATTCTAAGGTGAAATTATTTGTTAGATGATAGCATATGCATTTGCATGCGTGTAGAATGAAAGGATTTTTGCATGAATGTACGAGCTCGTATACTCTGCTGTGGGTATAAATTTGCATGAAAGCGTTAATTTTGCATGTAGTTTTGTTCTCTTTTACGGGTGACCATCTAATACCCTCCGCAACACGCCCTTACGGTGGCTTTCGGAATATTATGCAGATGTAGATGAACAGAAAAATTTAGGATATTAATAAGTAAAACTAAAGGATATATAACCAATGCCGCTGTAACATGAAGCAACAATATTTTTCTTGCCTGAAGGCACACAAAATATACTCGCATAAATATCGCTGCAAAAAATATATATTTTTAGCATGCTGTTACCCAGAGAAAAGTTTATGTGAAACTTTTATCTGGAAAACTTTTAATTTTTTATAAAAAGTTTTATTTTAAAGAAAATATCCGAGAAATCCTACATTCTATTCGATTCTATTGATGCACGTATATCTGTGGTTGAAAAGTGTTAAGATATTTCTCGTCGTTGGGGATTAAGGATAGGCCTCTAGAACTAACTACTCTATTGATAGCTTAAATTTTCCAATGGAAAATCTAAATGTTAAAAGACAATATAAAAGAATTAAGCTGTAAATATTCAAACAAGGTACAAATGTACCAGTTATAATGGACATTTCTATTGATGTTAGACACGGAAAAGTTTTAAATCTTCACAACATTGACAATTTGACGTGTTTACCTCACTTCCGTCTGTTTTTGTCCCAATTATAGAGAGAGAGCGATTGAGAACGCTCCTTAATTTAAATTTTCATCGATTGGTATATCAGTCAACGTGATGCAAATGAGTGTCAATAAATATTTTATAAACGGAATACTCATACGATATAATCGGGCATAATTCACTGAAAAACGTCATCAAATCATTTAACACAATTAAAAAAATGATTTCACCTAGTTAAGCAACAAAAAATTGTTTTTATTTTATTTTCTAAATCTTACATGGCATAAGATGCATTTCTTTTCACTGTAATTTATTGTCTAAGCTTATTCCTGTTCACGATTAATCATCGAAACAGTACTAGGTAAATATTGTCAATTTCACAATGAAAAATGTGCTATCATACGGCACATACATTTGGAAATTCAGCCCATTGAACTATTTAGTTAAAATATTGGCATTTACAAAAAATATCCTTTATTGTGGTTAAGGTACTACCGGCACTCATACTTCTCCATTAATTTTCGCGGGGCTACTCCATTAGAAAATTTTTTTCTGGCGAAATCAAAATAAATGGATTTATATTAAAAATGTTATTTTACTTACGCAATACACTTGCATAAACATTGAAATAGTGTTGTAGAATTATGAGAAAAACAGAATTTGCACTTTTCAACAGATTAAATCTGTGGAAAAGTGCAAATTTTGTTTTTATCATAAGGACGAACTTCCACTACATCTCGATTGAATCTGTTGAATAAGTTGTAGAAATAAAAAAAACTTTGTTCGAGTTTATCCTTGGGCGATGTTGTTTAGCTGAGTGTTTAGTATCTCTGACGGAGCTTTGGGAAAGTATGGCTAGCACGGGCCGCAGGGCCTTTGTAAGTGAATTGACTCGTTTTATACCAAGTACACTTTTACGAAAAATGGAGTGACTGAATAAATTAATCCAACAATAATTTTCTAGGATTTTATAATATTAGGTCCAATAGATTAGTAGACTACGATACCTATTAATGGCCAAAAGAAATAATGTCACGGGTTCCTTTGTGTACCTGGAACTGTTATAAAGTACACTGAAGTACAGGTATAACACACCGAGCCCAAACCATATTCGGTTATGTGAACGGACTTTAAAAGTTCACCCAATGGCATTGGTTCGCCCATTTTATCAATTTAATGAGGAATAAAACTTCTAATATGGTTTTCGGAATTGCTAGTACAATATCTTAATGGAATTTCTTCACCTTAGTTCTAAATTTTATGAAATAATCATTGATAAATCTCATTTTAACGGATTCTGGAATTAAAAAAACAAATCGACTTCAAAACCAACGCATTAATGATTTATTCATTAATTTTACAAAATAATAAGGAAATATATGCGTTTCGAGAAACATGACTGCGAATTATACGAAATTATTTGACGGTCACTTGAAATCCAGGGCAAAAATCTATTAAAAGACCTTATTCAAAACTGCACGTACGTATGCATCGCATATCGACCTGAGCCGAATTTGTTCACAACATTTGCGGCACAATCCAAGCGGCAGCCTAGAAATATAAGGACAATATCGAATGCAACAGGAATAATAATATGCATGTAGGCCCAAAGTTTCATATGCATCCACCACAACTTTTTGTTATCATAATTTCATCAAAAAGGAAATGCAATAATTTCTTTCGCATGATGGAGAAAAAATCATTGTATTACTTCATATTTTTGTGGAAATCCTGTAATGAAACAAGTCTGTCTTTGTAAATTGTGAAATATGTCGAAGTAAGAAAAGTAATGTGACCTTCGAAGACTGTGGTAGAGGGAATGATATTAGAAAGTGAAGGAGGAAGGACCAGGAGTAGGATAGAAATGTTGGAGAGAATTAAGGAAGGAGTGAAGTATACGGTGATGAAGGAGGGCTTGTTGGAGAGAAGGATGTTGGGTTCTGTTTTGTTAGGAGACACAAAATATTTATTTGGTAATTGTAAATATATATATATATATATACATATTTATATATACACACACACTCACTCACTCACACATACACTCGTATGTATGTCCACTACTCCAGTTAAAATGTATTTTATCATTTTAAGGATAACTATTTTGGAAGCATCTCTGTCGATATTTAATATCATTTCGGACACGGAAAATAGTAAACATCTTAAGCCAGTATTAAAGGAGAGCAAAATTCTTATTAATAGGCTTAATGGGGAATAAATTTTTGACTCCATAAGAGGCAATCATTTTTGAATCGTTAAGTGGTATTTAGGTTACGAATGCAGACATAACACTATGGTTAATGCTTAGTAACATTCAATATCATATGTATTTCGGGTAAGTGATTACAATTGTCTCGTTTCACTTTTTCATGTTGCGGTGACGAATGTGCGAAAGAGAAGGAGGGTTGCTTACATCGCTCATTTCGCCAATCAATTTCCTCCAATTACCCCGCCACTTTCCACCGTCAACATACTCCTCCACATTTTGTGGCTAAAAAGTTCTTGTTGAATGCTCTCCGTCTCCGCCGCTTCCTCCGCCCTCGTCGCCACCCTCGTCCTCTATTCTCCGTCATGAATTTCGCTTTTCGTCAGCCATTTCAGCCTCTTTCATTACTCACTCTGTGCGAGGGGGCCTCACCCCCCATCGAAGGTGTTTCTTCCCATCTCCTCCCCCAACCCCTCCTCCAACCCACCCTCTCAATCCACACACAATGCGTTCGCCGTAAATTGACGAACCCGCGTGAAAAAGTCCGTATATCTCCCTTTCTCTGCCACTTTCACAAACCCCTTAACTGCCTTTCTCTTTACCGCCATTAAACCTCCCTTCATCCGATTCTCTTTCTGAGTGATTACGGTAACGATCTACTCAAAAATATTCTTTGTCGATGTGCTATTTACGAAATAAATTTACAGATATTCGTGTAGATAGACTTTTGTTATTTGATTTATCAGGGATTTATCGGTAATGGGGGATTTTCATAGTAAGCAATTATGTCGACCTTTTGTAAGCCCACCAAGGAATTAACTTTTGGTAAGCACGCTCGGAATATTTGACCGAGGCTGCCTTACAAAAACGGGTTCCTTAAACATTTGCCGGGAAACATTCAAGTTACTAACTTAAGAAAAGGTTTCGCTTCGTTACCACATCATCTTGTATTCACGATGAGTTTTTTGACCCTGTGCAAAAAGACGACATTTTCAGAATGACACAGAATAGTAAGAAAAGCTTCCCGTTCGGAGTAGGAGCGGAAAAAAACGAACAGAAAGTATCACGCATCTTATATCCTCGGTTGGAAGACACTGGAATTATATGCATGGCTTACATTTTAAGTTAAAAACTTATCATCCAGGTTTTAACGCAGTTACTATGAGGGAATATGGTACCGCCATATTAAATAGATAGATAAGATCATAGCGGGACGTTAAGTGAAATTTAGCAACGAACTAATTAATTTGAGGATCCATTTTTCTTTCAAGCGACTCGAGATATTGACATTAGGAAAAATAAGGCAAGACAGACTGAACTTGCATAATGGAACGAAGTGGGTGTGATCTATTGACTGTGAGTTTGTAAGGAACCAATCCAAAAGGCAATATTGGCTCTTTGTAGAATTACTAGCACCGATGCTTCGATCAGTTTGTTCACCATCAACGTGAGAGCTTGATAGCTTGGATGGCAACAGGAGCTAAGTACTACCCGTGGTCAAGTGAATGTGTTCAAGTGGAGGAGGTAGTGGAGGTAGCAGGGGTCCGGTTTCTTAGGGTTGGGCAAAGCAAAACATGGAGTGGGGAGGGGCAGGGAATTGAGGGGGGATGTGTATACTATTGTATTGCGTTGTCTATGTTCCTTTGTATTTGGGAACGAGGTCTAATAAGGGACTGTTGATGATTCCCTGCCCGCTGTTCATAGATATTAAACAAGCGGCTGCGAGCCTAATTCATCTGAAACAGCTGTCACGCTCGTCTTTTTATCTTTACTTTTATTTTGAATCTGTCCGTTTTTCACCGACCTTCATCTAATTTTTTTATCAACGCTTTCGCCAAGGGATACAAAACCCTGGTGGTATGTTTCAAGTAGAATTTTATTTTGAATCTATTCTTGAATGGATTAAAAATTAGCTCTCCATTCGCTCCTCTTTATTACAAGCGTTTATATCTTTTGCGACAACAAATTGCTTTCTTTCTGAATTAACATTCATACATTTGAGTTTCTTATCGAGCCGCGCGCCGAAATTCATCGTGAGACTATCACATACACAAATCCCTGTTTATTCATTAAATTACTCCGCTCCTTTACCTGCATGTATGTAACTGCGCGTCCACCACCATTTTATTCATGTGACTTTGAGATTTGCAACTGGCAAATTGAAGCATTCTTAAGCGAAGTTTGCATGCTATCAGCTATTACTTGATTTATTAGAAGAGTATATACTCGTATAATCTAAATGGATGAGAGCAATTCCAAGATAACCCTGTCATATCTTTGCTATCTTTTGTCCAATTATTCTTATCACGGCAAATATAGTGCAAGTCAGAGATTACTCTTGCCATTAAAGTGAATAGAGCGTTATTTTTGCAATCTCCAAGCCTATTTTTGTGGTATGTTGTAGCATGCCTCCTTTATATGTACGTTATAAGTCTGAAAAGTAAAAATCTACTATGCTATTAATAATTCTGCCTGTGCCTTATTTATCACGCTACATCTCTCCGATCAATGATTGTCATAATCGATCTATCAACGTGAGTTGAATGCAGATTATATTTATAAATGGCAAAAAAAATTTTAAGAATTATTTTTCTTCTTTAGGTTATCGATCATTCCTACACTTACTGTATGTCTTGACACTCGGGTTGATTTAATTTAAAATAATGAAACGAATAATCGTTAAAATATTTATATCCAACACGAAAATGATTTAAATGTTAAAAGCTGATGAATGAGATGACGCTCAACTGTAGGAGAGCTTTTCCATAAATGCTATGCAAAAAATGCACCAGATACCTTGCTTGGTAAATCATGGGAGTGCGAATAATTCTTCGGTTTTATTTCTCAACATGACCTTACTTTTTCATCAAGATGGTAGCCAGAACCAGCCTGCTTGTCACTAGAGGGGATAGGAAACACTTAATGAAGATCAATGATGAGTTGAGCGTATATTTCCCCGAGTGAGGCAAAGGAATGCTTCCCGAGCGTCCTCGAAGATTCCTTTGACGTCGATCTTTATCCGATCAAGGACTCTTCAAATCCACGATAACCTCTTGGGTCACTCCTTGCTCCATTTCTATCGCTCCCTCTCCCCCTTCCTCCCCCTCTTACCCCCTCTATTGTGATCCAGCGAGACGAGGGAATCCCACACGAAGACCACACGGGAGGTTTGGAATGCGAAGTAGAGCGCCCAATAAAACGAGCCTCGCGCACCTTGGAGAAAAAATATATTCCCTTCGAAGTTTTGTTGTTTTTTTCTCTCGACCGGGACTGCTTGACGTTTTAATGACAATATATGAAGTCCAGGTGATTTGAGTCGCCTCTCCCGCATCGAAGGAATCAGTCATTTAACGTAGCATAAAACGAAGTATTCATCTTCCTCCATACTCGCTGTAATTAGTTTTAGTCTCAACAAATTCTTTGCCATTGTAAACATCGTTTGAGTTAAATAAACCAAGTAGGGGTAATGTGTTAAAGAATCTAGATTGATTAAGTGGTAATTTTTCATATATATTCCAGTGAAGATCTGGCACTCAAAATGTGTTCCCAAAATAGATGGGGCAGTAATGGCGTTCTCCAAATTCAGAAAATTGCTTCCGTTAAGTCTTAACAAAATGTTAGTTCAGCTCTGGAGTTAGCCTCTGCATCATAAAATTGGCAAAGAACTCAGACCTGCACTTCAAAAATGTCTACTACGGCTTATCAATATTTTTCAAAATTCCGACTAAGAAAGAAATCATTGTGAAGCAACCCTAAAATACGATGATATGATACGTAATTGAAAATCAAGAATTATGTCAACTTTAACAGTATTAATTTCCTTCTAAATCAGTATGGGTAACTTGGAATCTGAAATAACTGATAATATGCGCTAAATCATATGATAATTAGTTATACAGCTTTCTTAGTAATCTTTTTTTCTAAACCGTATTAATATGTTCCTGATATGGACATAAGAAGAATTGCGTTCGGAAAAAAAGCTTTCACGGGAAAAATTGATGGCAGGGATATTAGATAAGGACGTTGAGAAAGGATTTGTTTGACCTTTGACATAAAAAGTGATTTTGTGCGACGTTGTCTTTGGAAGCAAAACGGTAGGAGTTGATTTGGAGCCTTGGAAATGTGGATGTGGACAAGAATGGAAAATGTGAAATTTACAAAAATAAATACAAACGAGGAAGTTCTAAGCATGGTGGAGAGACGATGGAAAACTCCAAAATGGGAAAATTCCAAACGAGACAAAGGATAGGTGGATACAGAGCGATTTGATCGTTAATGGGATGTTAAAGACCTTGATAGAGGGGTGAAAGTTGGAAAGACGAGGAAGGGGCAGGAATAGTCTAGGGATCTTGGTCGGAATGAAGGGAGGGAGAAAGTATACGGACATGAAGAAGGGCCTGTTGTAGAGTAGGATGTTGGGTTGAGTCTTGTTAGAAAAGGATAGAGGAAAATACGGTTGTTTAGAATGCGTTCTTCATCTACATCTACATAATACCTCCCAAGCCGCCGCTGGGGCGTGTGGCGGGGGGGTAGTTAGTTGTTAGGAAACCACTTGTAAAAGAAATTACAACCACATACAAAACCAACATATTATCCTCATGCACAAACCGTTTTAACTTACTTGCATGCAAATACATATACTATTAAAGTTATATGTATATACATAGATAAATATATATATAATACATAGATGTAATATTCACATAGCCATATACTGTCAACTAAAATACAAATGCCCCTAATTAGGTACTAAAAATTAATCCAATAATGTGCGTTTAGAATTGGGAAGTAAGAAGGGGAAATTCCACCATGACATGGGCATGTAAATCATGGCTACAGCCCACAAAGTCACCGCTGCAGGCAACGGGAGGGTCCCCCATACAGAGAGAGACGAGTGTTGGAAGTTGAAATTCGAAAACAAGCAAAGCAGAGCAAGTAATACTGTAACGAGCATAACATTATTTAATGGCAGTCCCATGCGTTCATGCGGGAAGAGTTTTGACAGCAATACACACGAGGTTAGTGAAAGGGCATGCATTTGAGTAAAACTAATCATTCCCTAGAACGTTTCAATTTTCCTATACAAAACGAATCATAACGATAGAACACTATTGTAATGATAACAAAAAAAATAATCAATATTTGTTTTTAGTCTGAAAATCCATTTCAAATGGCAAAGTTTTTCAATTAAAGTAACCTGGAATGTTTTGCGTCAAATGAATTTACAGATATATTGATTTTTCCCATCATATTGCTAGGTTAGGTTTCACCGTGTTCTATAGGGATAGCCAGAACCATTACCTAAGATAAAAAGAAGAGACTAGAGAAAATTTTCTTTTGGCGCGCCGTTCTGGGTGGCTCCGAAAATTGGTCGTTAAGACACGACCATAGAGAGTAGATGGCGCTAAGTGTGGGCAGCATTGGTAAAGGTAAAATGCGTAAAATGGTAAAGGTAAAAGGAAAATAAACCAAGAAGAGATATATTCTTAATATGGTCCGCGATAATATCGTTGGGTGAAGTTTGAATGGCAGGACAAGTGAATGCATGGATCACTGAGATGCTGAAACCGGTAAAAGAGTCGAGGGCGCAGCGGAAGCGAGATTGACGAAGGAAAATAATAGGATTTTGAATAGAATTGAAAGAGGTAAAGGTAATGCATTGCTAAATATTAACTAAATATTGAGTTACTGTACTATATAATATAAGTTTTAAGGTTATTTAGTGTTATACTGGGCTCAGAAATACAGCTATGTGTAGTGCCTGGGTACATAGAAAGCCTACCCTATTGCGGTGAACGACCAGTAAAGATAGTCATAAGCGTATAGATGTGGCTGCGAACTGTTAAATGACCTGATGACGCCGGGTAGAATCCAATCAAAACTGTTGTCAACTCATGACAACCAACACGGTGAGAACCCGGAAGATGGAGAGATCTGCAAATGCAGAACGTCGCGGAAGACTTCGAACCAACATTGTTAAATGATTAGACTTAACAAAAAAAAAACGTATTTTTTGGAAAAATGCTTCAATTATTAGTTCAAGTACCAAAAATTCTGTGATTTAACATGTGACATCTCTCCATCTAGGTCAATTTTACAAGTTTATATCCAATTTTCTGTCTTTGTAGCTAATCTCGTTAATCGTCTCCTTCTTTTGATACATGCCCTTGTCCACTACACGTTTCTCTTATCGATCGTTCCCCAAATGGTGGGACTCAAATGCTCACTTACGCCTCAAAACATACACTCGATTCGATTCATTCTCATTATCACCACTATTATTCCACTTTTTATGATTTGTCTTATTTTTTATTCCTCCAAAATTCATTTCAGTTAACGATTCGTTTAGATATATAATTTCTTTCTCCGACACAGTGTATCCTCGACTTTCAATCTTATACCCTCTGCCTTCTCTCACAAGTAATATTTCAAACATCGTAAACTATAAGTCTCCTTGCCTCCACTTTCAGCCAATCCAGTGTACTTCCCCAATTCCGATTAGGCGAGTGCCAACGAAAATCTCCCTAAAACGTGCACATAACTCCTCCAGTCTTATGTTTCATCGATGCAGCTGAAACTAGTTCTCAAAATGTAAATACCTGGATATTGACATAATGCAGGGAAATTATATAAAAAATTATATTTGTAGAGGTAACTTTGATTAGAATATCCCTGAGGAAATTGATTATAGTGAGTTACTTGATTTTTCTTACTGACTAAAAGCACGATTTGTTTTCGTAAATGAAATTTTGTGTACTTGTTTACAAATGTATATGCAAATTCAATCCAAATATGATTTGATCCAAGTGCCTAATTTCAATCAACTTCAAAGTAGTATGAATCGTGAAAATAACTTACGTTCGTCAACGGAATACCGGAATCATGTTTACAACAATGTGTTTACCCCCGTGGAAATTAATACCTATCCAATTCATAAACCTTGTCAAAATATTCAGAATAATTAGTGCCTGGTGGACATACGAGGGTCATCCGGAAAGTAGTACCCGTTCGTGCCGCATGAAGTGCTGACGACGCGAGTAGCCGCTGGACGAGGTCAGATAGCTTCAGTGGCTTGTCTGCCTTCTCTGAGCCAAGTTGCGTGACGCTAGCATTTCCTGTGTTGTTTCTGTGATTGTTTACAATGTTTAAAAAAAATTGAGAACGCCGCCAGTTGTGAAGTGAGGGCAGTGATTAAATTCCTCAATGCAAGAAACGTTCGCCCATGTGATATTCATCGCCAATTAAAGGAGGTGTATGGAGACAATGTAATGGACGAGTCGTCTGTTCGGCGGTGGTGTCGCAACTTCAACATGGGGAGGGGGAACACACACGACGATGAGCGTTCGGGGAGACCGTCTGTCATTACAGACCAACAGGTGAGCTCAGTTGACGAATTCGTGAGGAACGATCGGCGCGTCACAATTGATGACATCTGTGAGCATTTTCCCAATGTTTCTCGAACAATTGTTCATGAAATTGTTAAACACCATCTGCATTATGCAAAAATTTGTGCAAGATGGGTCCCTCGCATGCTTACAGATGAGCACAAAACCAAGCGTATGGCTGCAGCACTGACGTTTTTGGGACGTTATTCTGATGAAGGAGACTCTTTCTTGACTCGCATAATTACTGGTGACGAAACATGGGTTTGTTATGCATCACCTGAGAGTAAACGACAGTCCATGGAGTGGCATCATGCTCATTCACCAAACAAACCAAAAAAATTCAAGACAGTTCTGTCCACCAGGAAACTCATGGCAACAATTTTCTGGGATCGACGAGGTGTATTGCTTATTGATTTTATGGCCCGTGGAGACACTATTAATGCCAATGCGTATTGTGAAACATTAAAGAAATTACGGCGGGCAATACAAAATCGGCGGCGAGGTCTATTGTCTACTGGTGTCATTCTCGTTCTTGACAATGCCAGGCCTCATGCAGCTGGGATAACACAAAAACTTTTGCAGCAATTCAAATGGGAAACTTTCGACCATCCACCGTATAGCCCGGACTTGGCCCCTTCAGATTTTCATCTCTTTACAAAGCTTAAAGACTTTTTGGCAGGAAAAAGATTTGACAGCGATAAAGAACTTAAAGAAGGAGTGACCCTGTATCTCAATGAGCTGGCGGCGAAGGACTATGCAGCAGGAATACAGAAACTTGTCACACGTTATGACAAATGCCTTAATTTGCTTGGAGATTATGTTGAGAAGTAGTTTAAAGTATCCTCTTTCAAATAAAATTTTTTATGTTTGTTAATATTTACTTTTGTGTCTTTATTTCACGAACGGGTACTACTTTCCGGATGACCCTCGTAATTCCTGAATTAGATAAATAAAAATATTTTTGAGAGATAGATATATTAAGGTCTGGCTGCAGTGTTGAACGGGGTCGTTTTGAATTTGTGATAAGAATTTATTGAACGATTGGGGGTGGAGGCGGCATTGAGATGGGTCGCGAATGGATGGGGAGATGGGAGGACAATGCAGCGGGGGCTGGGACTTAGGATGAGAGGAGGAAATAGACGGATCTAATCGACAGAGTTGTGGTGGACTGAGAGAGGAAGTCCGTGGTGTGATGGTTTTGAGGGTGGCACGACAGAATGGAATGATCCTGTGTGGTCCAGGGCAAGGCTCAGCGTGTGATCTGGGTTTTACCGCATACGATCGCACCAGATTCAAGAGGTTTTGCACCTTTACAAAAGTGATATTTTGTGCTCACTGGATGCAGAATTGGAGGACTGTTTGTGTGTATGTTTTTGTGTTCGTGTTTTATGTGCGTTTTTACTAAAAAAATGTTTTTCTATCACTGAAAGCGATTGCTGTGCCACCATAATTTCGAATCTCTTCTTTTTTCGACGTTTTATATGTGTTATGAGTGTGCCATCCTGTATTTTCGAAACTGTCGTTTGATTATCCTTTCCATGAATACACTCACTTGTAAGCTTATTGAAAACTAAAACTGCTTTCCTTCGTGTGACCAAGAATGACATACGAAATTATGAAAAAATATTTCTTGAAAGTAATTTGATCGTCTAAAAGAAGTGCCTTTCATGTGTGAAATGCGTTGCTTCTGCTTGTCTATGCTAGAATTGTATCGATATGCGTATTACTTACGTTGAAACTGGACGAGTAATTTGAATAAGAGTCCGGAATTATAAAATTGGTACATTTTTTCAGCATTGTCATGGTCCCCAAATTAAACTCACGAATACGATACTTCAATCCTGAGATAGGCTATTTGCAGGGGCATCAACCTTGTGATTTTCATTGCAGTTTGAAGGTAATGATTCTCCATCATGTAGATTGGTACGTAGGAGTCTTGAGACGGAATTAAAGAGGAGGAGATAGACTCCCTCAACCTATTGAAAATTTAAGTGCCCGTCTCTCCTCCTTTCTCACATAATTCGCGACCGCAACTCAGGACAAGGAAGGAAACGCTAGCAATTTCCGCAGCCCCGATATCTAGCCCCCCCCCTTCTCTCCAACCCCCCTCATCCCTCCCTCATTCCCCCAATCCTGTCTAATCACCCCCGGTCGTCTTTTTCCTTCTCGGAATCCGTGAAATAAAATCAAGCATCCCCGCACAAAATGTCTTCGGAATAATCTTCGAGATTTTTTTGATTCATAATTAAAAATCATCGAACGAATCGCGGAAGTCAAGTGACAGACCGAATATTTTCTCATCAGTAATGACTTTGAAAGGCACGCTGCACGGTGGCTAAGCCCGTTGGTAGTAGATGAATACATATTCATAGAGTTTCGTTTTTAATTGGTTTTGCGGATTGCTTTAATCAGGCTACCTCCTTTCATTTCACAAATGTGGCAAGCCAAAGACAAGCTGAAGGACATGCATTTGACTTGCAAACGTGACGTACTTGTGTGCTGGTGCCACAGTGCTTATATCCGTAAAACCTCCGGGAAAAAAATTGAAAGGTAGGTAATTTACTCTTCTTTCCTGAAACTTGTGGTTGTTCGTTGATTGAGAGGCATTACGTAAAAAGTACTCTTTTTTTCTTCAAATCAAACGATTTCTTTTTCCAATGACTACGCTCATGTTCCCAGATTTATATCCTGGAAATAAAATAATTATGACACTTGAATCTATTCCACAACGCTACATTTGTTTCGAGTTCTTAATGTGAGGGTTTGAGAGTCAAGATTTAAGTTATTTCAAGAAAACTTTTTTTCAACCTCATCAGTTTGGTTTTGAGTTAGATCTACGTGGTCCTTTGAACATTGAATGCAATGGCGACTGGTTTAATCGCTCCGTATTTGCTTAGAAAATCCCTTGTGGAAACTTAAACCACTCACTGTCTCAATCTTCTCTTGCGTTTTAATCTCTGTCGGAATTACTCAGTAATCCAACTACGGGTGAATCTATCTTTCACTACTTTCACCATATTTCAGTTTCCTAACTTTGTACATAATATCATTTTAATGAAGATTTTACGACTTTTTCGTATTAAAACTTCTGTTACCATTCATTTAGCTCGTTAACTTACATAAGCAGGAATATAGAAATCAATAATCTAAATACGTGGAAATAACCGCTCTTCCGCGAAATGGTGGAAATCAGGTGAGATATAATTAGTTTTTTGTGCAACTCTTACACTAGTGGTCTCAATTCCTCATTTATATCCTAAAGGAAACCGGTTTGATAAAACACTTATTATGTTTAAAAAAACTTTATTAGCTCATTAAGTTAAAGATTATAGTGGGATGGTGATATAACTTTGTATTAAAATTGACGCTTCTTGCTTATCAAAATGATTATAATCATATCATTCAACATTATTTTCAAATAATCTTCACTAAGAGTAGTAGTGGAAAACAGAGTTCTCTATCGACACGTCTGCAATTACAATCTTTCCGCTTGGAAATTCAATTACGATTTGCCCAAAGTGTCGAAAGCATTTAAAATGCGGTTATGTCCAATAAATTGCTATATTTTAAAAAGTGAAATGCTAGGAGAAAGAATTTGTTCTATATAGTTGATAAGAATGCCTTATATTGGAAAAAATTCCAACAAACACAGTTCTTAACCCTAAGGTTGGTTTGATGGGTCAAATAGTAAGTGCGAAATTTATAAACTAGGTTAGGGGGTGGTACTTTCCCTGCTTATCAACCTATAGTTTTCCAATAAAATCTGGTACCCGAAATAGCATAGCTTAGGTAACGCGAGTACCCAATGCAATGTGTAGAATAGAAAAATGAAATTATTAAGAAAGAAAATTTAACAGGTAGAACTTAATGGACGTGAGTTGATGGTGAGTTTCAAGAAACTGCCGGAGATGCCGCATTAGTAACTTTTAACGGAGTCATCCGCTAACATGCATTGAATTGCAATACTTTCAGAGCGTAAAAATCATTCGCCTTGACCGGAATGATTTTTACGCTCTGAAATTGTTGCAATGAAATTGATGGTAAGTGTTACTGAAATTATTACAATGCAACCGGTAGAGGAAAATAAAAAATAACATGTTTTGTCAATCATTTGACCATCCAATTACCGGTGAAATCAGTCAGAATCGAATACGGCAGCCCTGCGCTCTAATTACTGGTCTACCAGTTCCACTAAGAAATTATAATTTTAATGTGAACCAAACATTTGATGTTTTGGACAAATTAACTGGTCAGCATAAATATAATATAACGACTGACGTTTTGAAAGTATTTTTGGTTAGGGCCAACAAGTGCTTTGAAAGAATTTGAATGTCACTACGCAGAAGTTTTCTCAGCTTTCAATCTTTTCGTCCGTATTTTGACCTCCATAAATTGAGAATCTCTTAATTGCATAGGTCTTTTGACGACTGAGGGCAATTAAGGGAGTTCTATGATAAATAGGGGTATTCACAATCCATAATTCTTCTTAAGTTTACAATTATTCATCATTTCAAGTAATACACTTTCTTCAATGTACATCTACAGCCTATTTCATATTCTTTGTAGAAAAAACACTTGATGTTTCACCATCACCTTGAAAACTTAGTTTCTAAAAACCAATTAGAGATTTTCTCTTTTATTCTTTACAATGTATTTTTTGCGCAGTTAAAAAAACCATAGACTACCCGTATACGATTGTATATCAAACAGGTTTTTATTAAATAATAACTTGAAAATTATTTTTTGATGGGACTAATTTTAAGGGTCTGTTTTAGGGTTCAGATTCGTAAGATTCCCTTCTTCCAAAGAATTATGTCCACTACTTTCCGACCATTTTATTTTCACCCATCTCCTGACGGGTGGAATTAATATTGGCGAACCAATTAAAATACGTGGAAGTCGCTCTTATCGGAGGCACGTTATGAAAGTTCACGGAGCACCATCATGAAAACTAGGGTAAACAAACAAATAATGGGGAAATATTCGAATGAAAAACTTAGAAAGAGTTGCAATTTACTTTGTAGTCATCCAAACGACTGTTCGATACATTTCATAGAAGTACTTAATTTGGGAATTACACTGAATGCAGAGAAAAGCATCTGATTCGTGAGACCATCTTTAAAAATAAACATAAAGCTTATTAGGGAGAGTTATCTGCATTGATTAGACCTAAAGTGTTTTTCATACCCTCCACAAAATACTTAATTTCAGATTCAAGTGAAGACAGGACAAATCTATCCGTTTCTCGAAGGATTGCTTCGAACAAAAAGGAAGCGACGTCGTGTGTAGAAAATGCCGTACTTGAAACACGCCATTTTGTTTATCTGGAATTCTGTCAACGTTACCATTATTGCTTTGAATACAACTGAGAGAATCTGAAACCAAATCAATGCACGCGTTATTGATGAGGAAACGGTCCAATTCGGAAATGAGGAAAACAAATTGCCGAGAAAAACTATTGGTTAGAAAAAATTAATTTAAAATTAATTATCCGAATCAATATGTGGAATAATACATCAGCGGCAACAATCGATAAACGATTTATTATGGAGCCGCAAACAAAAAATAACGTATTATTATAAAAGGGACACGTTCTTATTGAAAAGTATGGGTCTTCCGCTCTTGACACGAAAATTACATGTACCACTTAAACTTTTATGAAAGAACGAATTATTCGCTTTTATTTTATCAGCGAGACAGAATAAATGAGGAGCCAGATTGCATTTGTGGGTGAGATTACAGCGAGAACATAAAGGAAGTTGACGGGAAACAATAGTTTTTGGAAATAATTTTCCCCTCACATCTACGGACCACAATAATAAGAAAGATAGCTCACGACAAATCAACTCGATTTATTGGCTCATCCAAGGAATGTACCGTGTTTATTACAATTATAGAATAATATACAAATTGTGTACTTATTGAGGGTTCTTTCATATGCCTACCCCTCTTAAGTCTACAGATATACTATTTATTGTACAATTTCATCATTTTTGCTCTGGTATCAGTTATGGTTTTTTATGATTTACTTGCTCTACGTTAGCTATAAGCTTGCTGGTACATTAATGATTCTATTTTATTTACCCTAATTACATTTTTTTACATTTATCACGTTTATTGCTGTCTATTTCTACACTTATTGCTAATTACTTATTATTTTTACTCATAGCTTAATACGTGTACATTGCGTATTATCTTTTTTTTCTAAATATCTAAACTGTGGTTATAGTTGTAGCATGTATAATAGTATGCAAATTCCTCCTTGGAGTCACCGCGGGGAAATTCGGCTCCCATCGCACTCATGTCGTATTGCAGCAGGGCTGACAGCAAGAGTATAGCCGAACGCACGCACTTCGAATACGAGCAAATCAGAGAATTTCCATCACAGCAATTACGCACTTCTCCTTCAATTATTTTAATTATTTATGGATCCCTTTTTTTTGAACTAGTATTCCGACGAAGGGAAAACTTCTTGGCGAAACCTCAATGCATAAATTTTGATTGTTGATACAATTTTTTCGGGCGTAGAAGAATTACATGCATTACACTAAGAAATTCATAAGTTGCATTACTTCAAACATTTACCAACACCTTTACCTAAAATATTGATTAATATCATGTGGAAGGAAGTATTATTAGGTCTAAACACAATGGTATTTTCTGATTAAAATATTTCATTTGATTTAGTTGTGTTGCATTCAAAATTTAAGATTGGTTTTTTGCACTTTTCCGAAATGTAATTGACCTGATACGTGCTTCCTGCACTTTTTTATCTTGTTTGGAAATACAACACTCCATAAAATTAGAATTTATCCCCCTTTCCCCCCATTTCTCATCTTGATTTTCATATTTTCCGATAATCTAAAAAATATGATGCGTACCTTCCTATTGAATGGCCTCTGACGCAAATTACAAGGTCTGTCCCAAAATTAGTAGGACAGAGTTCAAGAAAAAATGCATTGCCAGAGAGATTCACTCAAATAGTCTTCGAAGGAGCAGCACCTTTGTGCGTCCACACACCGCTGCCAGCGGGTACTCCACTCCTCGTTCACCTTCTGGAAGGCGGCGTCCGGAATATCTGCTAAGCTCCCTCGTCACGGTCTATTGTAACGCTTCCACCGAGCTGTGGTGTCGTCTTTCCTTCAGCAAAGATTAGAGAAGGGGGAAGAGGGATGAGTCCGGTGGGTCATTGTCTAAAAACTTTGGATCTTCATTCAGATGGTCTAGAAGCTCCTGGCAGATCGTCATGCGAGTTCACTTTTGTTCGTCCAAAAGTATTTCCGGCACCAAATTCGCACACATCTTTCTCATTCCCATGCTTTAATTATTTATTTTTATTGTAAAACATTATTCACATACAGTGCCTCGAAAATTCACGGATGTATCTAGAATAATCATAGCTTTAACTGCTCTAAAAGCCCCTGCCGTCACAATAAGGTGTGTTCCTGACTTGGTTGAGCCTAATTCGGATATAGCACTGTTTGATAACTTCTAGGCCAGATTTGATTACTCAAGTGAAATATGAGCATCACCAAGCCTAACTTTCATTCTTTGGTGAATTTAGATATGTTTAACTTCCTCTTTACTGCCTTATAAACGAACGAGAGATTGCTGTTTCTCTGTGGTTAATGCTGAAAGTGGAGCGGCCATGTTTGCACTTTTGTTGCGCGGTATTGTTTTGTTCAGGTATCATGTTGCAAATTTTAGGCGACTCATGGCTTTGCACTGTGGGAAGCAAAAATTGGAACTGGTAGGATATGTCGGCCGTTTAAAGTAGTTTAATTGCTTTCACTTGACTCACCCTCGTAAAATACCATTGTTTTTCAACATGAGTCATTCATTTTCCTTAAACCGACAATGGAAACTGTAAATAATAATAAAGATATCTCTTTTTTAAGCTATTATAATATTTTTTCTCTCCGTGTTTCACCTAAATATGTTATTTTCACTACCATGGAAGCGATTAGCTATTAATCTCGTAATATTTTACCAATTCCAAGACGTTTTCAATATTATGAATCCTGTTTTCTTTGCATATAGTGATAGTAAGTCATGTTACCTTTGAGAATGCTACATATTGATTCGTCGCTATCTAAATTGTATTAACACTTGGCACTTTAAAAAAATTCTAACAATTTCAAAAAGTTAAGTAGGGTTATTTAATGGGGAAAATTTTAAACGTATACCGGGTCGCTTTCATCCGTTAGAGAGAATTCGTTTGAGAACGAGGTATCCTGCAAACCGCAAACGCTCTCAAGCTCCCCGTCCCTAAGATGTTACATGCCTTTCAAAATCTCAAAGGCAAGAGTGATCCACGAAACACAGTCGATGCATCTTACGTTTGAAGTGAATCTAATCTTGAGCGTTATGAGAATCTCGCCTCCTTCACATGACTCAGTGCAAACGCCTTCCACTCCATCGCTGCTACATCGCATTTTCTCCTCGCCGAAAATATTTTCTGATTGAAATTTGCGTTGAGATACAAATTAATTGCTGAAATTCCATTGCATGGGTATTTACAAAAAGAAAGTCTAGCATTGCAGCACGCCTTCGATCATTGTACAAATCGGTGGAATATAGACGTCGTTGATCATTCCTATCTGTGCCCTTGTGGTAGTGAAGACCATTGTATTTTGCATGTCCATGCGGTGGTAGAATTTCGCCTTCTTACTTTTCAAATTCCAGCTTGCTCATTTTTGGATAAATTTTCACTGCATCCTAGGGTGCATTTGTTTGTCAGTTGATAATATCTTTGTTTGCATGCGTGTACAATGAAAGGGTTTCTGCATGAATGTATACACCATTGTAGATATAGTTTTGCATGGATGTGTTGATCTTGCATGTGATTTTGCTCCCTTTTACGGATAGTGACCTAACACTCCCCGCCATACGCCCTTGTGACGGTTTGCGGGGTATTATGTAGAGCAGATGGAGCGCTGAGATACTGACCGGAGTGTCCGGGGTCAATTCCGTGTGTCGCCTGCCGACACCCTCAGGGTCCCCCCCTCCCCCAAAGTTGTGTGGTTTTACGACTACCAGATCTTCCTGGGAAGCCTTAAGTGGCAGAGAATCGGGTACCGAACATCCTTATTACCATGATGTGTGAATTTAAATGCCGTATAGACGGCTTATTGCTAGGTGATCTCTACCCTCACCGGTTAAACCAACATTCGGGTTTTTAATTGTGGCTGGTTGTTCATGTGTACAATGGAAGCTTTCTTTAAATTGAACATTAGTATAAATGATAATGAAATCAATTTATACCAACGACTATGTACAGGCTAGTGTAATCTGCCAACCGGAACGCATGTCCTTCTGTGCCAGCAAGCTTCCAGTAAATGCAATCATATGCAGACTTAACCGACGGTCTGAATTCAGCACTTCAGGCACACGTCAGGAAAATACAGTTACCGATACCGATACAGTATCGATACATAATTGATTTTCGATTGAATGTTGGGGACACGGCAAAATGGAAGAATATTGGCTGAGAAAGAGGGATATAACTACGCATAATTATTAGATATTATGTATATGTTTAATAACGGTTTATTGAAATGCTACTCATTAAGATGTTGTTTTAACCCGGGATCGGGGGTGTAAGTGCAGTTAATACCTAATCAAGAGCCTAACCAGTTGACTACCAATTTATAATAATAATAGTTTATATAGATATATTTTTTCGATGACCGTGACGAGTAGTGAATTATCCGAGTTGACCTTCCTTGGGGGTCCCCTTCCTGCTGCTTCCGATAACCTTAAACCCGGCTTATCTAAGATTAAGTTTTCTCCCGCCATTTCTTTTCAAAGGCACCCAGGCTAGAGACGTGGGTTTATCGCAAGCCCGTCAGGCCTCCCCTTTTCAACAACGCGGCTGAGATTAAGCCGACGTTTGATTTTTACGGGTCAGCCGTGGAGAAGGTCTCCGTTTTTGACGGCGACAAGTTCCCAGGCGCTGTTCAACCAAGTTGGAGGGAATGGAACGACAGAATTGACGGTTGGGTGGGGGAGGCAGAATATGAGGCGAGAGTTGAGTCGTGGGGTGGCCGGGGGAGGGAGGGGGGAGGGGGGAAGACCCTTGAACCGCACCTAATTCTCGTCAAGTGTGTGTGGACCGGGGTTAGGGAGGCGGGAGTTTTCATCTCACGTCCCACGAGCTAAAGCCCCGCCATTCCTACTTCTACGTCTCTCCGATCGCGCGGCCATAATAGCGATTGTCCTTTGTTATATTCTCGCTGATTTTTCTTTGTATTTTTTTCACGAGCTTGCTTTCCTTTTTTTCCCAAAAATTCCGTCGCCGCCCGTCAAGGGGTTTATGATCATGGACGGCAATGCAAGTGTGCCTCAATATGGATTGGCAGGTGGAGGGAAGGGGGTTGGGAAGAAATCGAGGGGAGGGAATTTTTAAGCGAGGGGGTGGGAGCAGGATTAGAGGAAGACATAACGTCCGCTCGGTGCCCTCCTGCCCTTCTGCTTGCCTCGCGAAGGGAACGCGTCAATTTAGTCTCCGTCCGCGTCCAGTCGAGCGTGCCGTGGGCAGGGAGGTCGGTCAGTCTGCCGATTTGTCAGGCGACAGCAGTCGAGCGTGTGATTGCCTCATCTTGACTGTCCGCAAGGACGACCTTCATCCACATCTTACCATGCATGCCTCCACGAGGGCGCGTGGCAGGATGTGTTAAGAGGGCAGGGTTTGGCGATCTCCTACGATCTTGATAATATAAACGACAAGGATAATGATATTCGGCAATGGCCGTAATATATTTCCCACCAAAATTGGAAACGCTGACAAGGGCGCCAGTGGGCAGTTAGTACTGTTATTGACGATCTTATTTGTACTTGTTTATTAAAAACCGTTCCCTTTCGGCTTTCTTTCTTATTAAGTTATGATTTCATATTTTATTCCTAGTTTTAAGTTTCTCTTTCTCGCGAACCACTAATTCCACTTCAGCCATGTTTATTTCTTTCCAATGCCATGCGTTTCTTATGTACAACGACCGATAAAGGTAAGAATTCACTCACAGGGACGGTTTACATGTACTTGCCCCTTCGGACAGTCAGTGAACATTTCCGGTGACGCGCAGAAGTAGAAGAAGATCACCTGATGATGACGTTCAACGTCGAAATTTGGGTCGTGTTTTAAATAAAGTGTGTGGGATTACAAAGTCAATCATTTCATTTCAATATGTTATGCAAATTCCGTAAAGTTAAAGCCGGAGACAAAAAATTATGATTGATATGAAAATCCGCATGCTAAAAAAATAATAGATTCACAAATGGAAAAGAAAACGATTCGTTTAACCTTAGATACTACAACAACCACGACCCAAGTGTCAACTTACAAAGACATCATCAGGACTTAGTAAGTCAAAACCCAGGACAAGAATAACAAAATACATGCGGGTGAACAAAATATCTTTCTCTCCCGTATGAAACAATTCCACACCTACCCACTTCAACCCTCTATAATTAGTGAACGACATTGAGACCCGAAACCTCCCTCTGAGGCACCGCCTTTTCGAAGGCACCTTCAGTGCCGGGCAGGGAGGATTGCGTACGGTAAGGATGTCAAGAGCTATGCCGGCGGTAGCGTAGCTACTGGTAGGGCCTCCCTTGCCGGACAGGTCTTGACTGAACTGCCTGACTAAGTGTGCCTCACATGATAGGGTAAAGAGGGCTCTTTGTGTGTAGAAAAACAAGCCTTTCTAAGGGAGTAAACCCTGAATATAAATCCTGGCCCTCCAAGTTGGGGGTTAGGCGAAGGGCTAGCAACCCTACCCTTTAAAAAATTCGCTTGCTACGAAACCTCTAAATGTGCCTCGGATAGATAAGGATGGATTTTTAAGATATCGACCTGGCAAACAGACAAAGACAACGAGTACATGGAAATTAGCAACATGGAATGTTAGAACATTGTTGAAACCGGGTAGAATGATTGAAGTTGCCAATCAAATGCTGAAATATGGTTTATATATTATAGCCCTACAGGAAGTGAGATGGGTAGGAAATGGTAGAATTGATAAAAAGAATTTTACAGTACTATACAGTGGACCCAGCCATAGAAATGGATTATATGGAACTGCTTTCATGATTAATACAAGGATAAGAAACGGTTTGATGAATTTTGAGCCATTAGGGGACAGACTATGTAAAATCACCTCGAAAGGAAAATTCCGTTTCATCAGCCTTATATCAGCCCTTTCCCCTACTGAAGATAAAACAGCAGAAGAAAAGCAGGAATTTTATGATAAACTGGAAAGAAAATGCCAAAAAATACCAAAATATCAAACAGTTATCATTCTTGGAGATTTTAATGCAACAATCGGTAAGGAAGACTTCTTAAATTCTGTAGCAGGAAAGTACTCACTGCTTGATGTGACAAGTGAAAATGGAAGGCTTCTCTGCCAGCTTGCTCTGTCGCTCAACATGATCATAAAGAGCACATACTTTGAACATAAAAATATTCATAAAGGTACCTGGAAAATGCCTGGGACAAGAATTGTGAATCAAATAGATCATGTGCTGGTATCCAGGAGACACTCATCTTTTATATTAGACATAAGGTCTGCACGAGTACCAAATTGTGACTCTGATCACTATCTAGTGAAAGTAAATTTTAGAGAACGACTGGCCCTCTTGGATAAGATCAATAAGTCAAGAGGGGTTAAATGGAATAGTAAAATTTTAGGAGATCCTGTGCAAGATTTGAGGTACAAAGATGAAATAAGTAGAAAGATAACTAGGACTGGGGAAGAACTGACAGAGCAATATTCTGTGGAAGATCAATGGACAAGAATTAAACAATCTGTTTTATCAACTGCAAAGGACATAATAGGTAAAGCAAAAATAAAAAGGAATGCAGATTGGTTTGATAATGAGTGCAAACTTGCAATAGAGGAAAAGAATAAAAATAGATACAATATGTTACAAAGGGAGATTAGATTAACAAGGGAGAAGTATAGGCAGAGCAGGAAAGAAGCTATTAAATTACTGAAAAGAAAGAAAAAGGAGTACTTAAAAAATCAGTTGAAGGCTGTAGAAGAGCTCAATAATGCTAAAGAAAGCAAAAAGTTCTACAAAGCAGTAAAATACATGACTAAAGGTTATCAACCACAAGCGCACTCGTATAGAAATAAAAATGGTCAAGTCATTGGGGAGGAAAATGAGATACTAGAAAGATGGGCTGAATATTTTAATGACCTGTACAATAAGGAATTAACTACAGGGGTTGAAGAGCATGAACAAAGTCACACAGAAGATCAGGAAGTGCTCATTCCAACAATAGAAGAGATAATTTAAAGTATTGGAAGACAGAGGAATGATGCAGCACCAGGAAACGATGGTATAACATCTGAATTGATTAAAAATGGAGGTCAAGATTTAAATAGAGCATTACATCAGGTAATTTGTAGTAGTTGGAAGTTGGAAGAGTTCCCAGAAGACTGGAAGACAGGTTTGATTTGTCCAATACATAAAAAAGGTGACAAATATGATTGCAAAAACTATAGAGGCATTACATTACTGAATGTAGCATACAAAATTTTCACCAATCTTCTATAAAGCATAAGTACCTATGCTGAAGACATACTGGAAGAATATCAGTGTAGCTTTAGAGCTGGTAGAAGTACCATTGATCAGATATTCTCGGTAAGACAAACAATGGAGAAATGCCATGAATATAATGTTGACTTGCATATACTCTTCATTGACTTCAAACAAGCCTTCGACAGCGTGAACAGGAAAGAGATGATACGTGTGTTGAGAGATTATGATATTCCAAGGAAATTGATTAGACTGGTTCAATTGACATTGCATGAATCACAATGTAAAGCCTTTATTAGGGGTAGAGCAAGTAGAGCATTTAAGATGACCTCGGGGGTAAGACAAGGAGATTCTCTCTCAGCCACGTTATTCAACCTGGCCCTACATAATGCAATGAAAGAATTCCAACAAAGAGGGACCATAGTGCATAAATCCCAGCAAGGATTCGTATATGCAGATGATATAGCACTAATTGCACGAAATGTGAATGACCTAAAAGAAATGTTTAACATTTTAGAAAACACTGGTAAAGAAGTGGGGCTGAAGGTTAGTGAAGAGAAGACCAAATACTTGAAACTGTTTGCTCATCAGAACAAGCGGCACCTACAAAACATAATAATTGGGAATTATGAGTTTGAGGGTGTCAAGGAATTTACCTATCTAGGAGTAAGACTTAACAATGAAAATAAGTTATCCACGGAGATTAACCAAAGGGTAATGGAAGGTAACAGGGCATACTTTGCAAATGTAACAATCCTCAAATCAATGTTACTATCAAGGAACACAAAAATGAAGATCTATAAAACGCTTATTAGATCCGTGGTAACTTATGGAGCTGAAACATTGACATTAACAAGTCAGGATGAGGAAACACTTAGAAAATTCGAAAGAAAAATGTTAAGGAGAATCTATGGTCCAATTAGAGAAGGAGAGAGATGGAGAATTAGAATGAACATGGAGATAAATGAATTACTAGAAGGGAAGGACATAGTTAGATTTGCCAAGTCACTGCGGCTGGCGTGGTTGGGGCATGTAGAAAGGATGGAAAATGACAGAATGTCCAAACTGATACTTAATAGCAAGATGGAAGGAGTCAGAAGAAGAGGTAAACCAAGGAAGAGATGGCTACAGGATGCGGAGGATGACTTGAAGGCAATGGGGGTTACAAGATGGAAGGAAAAAGCAAGAACAAGAACTGAATGGAGGCATATCATAGAGGAAGCCAGGGCCCACACAGGGCTGTAGAGCTGCAGATGATGATGATTGAGACCCGAATGTTATTAGACTTTGCAGAGCCCTATAATGGAAATGGATTTTAGTTTTATAGAGTTATCGGATGGGAGAAGGGATGCCAGAAGGGAAACACTATAACACTGATTGAAGGGGGTGTTGTGGTGTTTTGGGATGGGGAGACCCGCAGACGGGGAAGAGGGATTGTACGAGGCGCGATGATTGTTTATCCTGAGGTTCAGGGGTGTGGAGCACTAGCCTATGTAAAAGGCCGGGCAGAGTTTACATGTCAGACGAGAGATGACATTCTTGGATGTGCAGGAGGAGTAGGGGGAGGGCGGGAGAATTCGTACTATTTTTGGTTTAGTATATGCATCTATGACTCATATTAGTGCATATGTGAATAATTTCCTATTTACCAGATGACCACGTGGAGTGTTGTGCAAAAGCGGATGAAAAAAAACGACAGATAATCGTGATTTAGGCGAATTTTCTAAAAAAACAAAACGTCAATAACGGAACAAGCAAGGTCATTAAACCATCCCCTTTAAATTCATGCTAAAAACCTCCCTATATAGTGTTTGCGGTGATGTAGAGAGCTCTAAAGCTTGTCTCAGGATTGTTTGTCTAGCAGTGCCGATTTTTGCGGTAGTCATATTTATCATAATTGATCTACGTGTAAATAATGCCACTATAGCTTAACCAGTAGAATTGCAAGGGTAAGATTTTCGGGTTGAATTGTTACAATTCAGAGGGCTTGATGAGTTTTATTTGTTAATATGTAATAACACGTTTATATGTATGAGCGTCACGAACAACCCGTTTTCTAGCGAACGTCAAATATTTGAATTTCAGCTATGTTGTCGGTGTTAATAATAGGAAAAATCTACTAAAATATAGTAAGTTACTATTTTATATATACCATTTTCTATTTCTTATAGTTTTTACTAAAGTCAATGAGACAACAAAATTTTTTGCGTTGAATTTGCATGCAGCAGGAAGCTTCAAAAGTTTGTTCTGTTTCTGCATAGAAACAGAGAGTTCATTTGTTTTACGTAAAGTTACGTGTATTTCAACTACGCTGGTGGCAACAAAAGAAAGAAAATTTGTTTTTTTTTGCGCATCATTATTTTCAAAAAGTTCTATAACTGTATTCTGTGGGAGTCAGGATGGTTCAGTGGCTAACGTACTAGCTTACCACCGAGAGGACCAGGGTCATTCCAATCCTGGGGTGGAGAGATATTTTTCAGTTGTGTCCCGATTCCTACTTGAGGTGCATTGTGGAGAGAGCACTTTTGAGTGAGTACGCCGTCCGTCGGATGGGACGTTAAATTGCGGACCCCTTGGCGCCTTTCGTTAAGAGCAGGCTAATGCCGACGCGGGTTTCTCTCCACCCTTCATCCTTTCCTTCTCATCCCTCATGGCGCAAATGACTTCAGCAGTCGGTCGCCTCCACTAAAACTACTACTAACTGCAACCTGGGATTCTTTACTTGTTTCATGCGTTTCGTTAATTGTCTTGGAAGGTCGCCAAAATATAGTTTACGACATGAAAACGCAGAAATAATCATATGATATCGCTGACATGAGAAAGGACGGAACAATAGAAATACTAAAAACACGATAAATGGAAAATGATTCATAAGTAGTACAAACGTCTCAGTATAAAATATGTAATCACCATCACTCTACTCATTTTACGCATTCACTTTTACAATCAGATAGGTCCTCGTGAACACCTCATAATGATCATTGACCAACCTAAGAGGTTCAGTACAAAGGACTACTGCGGTGGCAAACGGTTTTGATGTAAGGAATGAGGAGAGAGAGCGTATGAATCCATACCAATCAAGAGTATGTCGAAATTAAGAACTAGAGAATGTTTCGAATTTGCTCTCACTGACATTATGAAGTGTGGTTTAGATAAAGTTGTTTTGATCAAGGTACCCATAAATCCATTCATATCCTTTATTCTGCAAATCTCTCATTAACTTTGTCCACTCTGCCATGACGAACGCCCTCTCGTAATTCACAAAGTAAGGAAATAGTCGTTCTTCATTCTATCATCCACTTATCAATTCAGAAGGTTCTCTGGAACATTTTATCACATTTCACATCTCTACCAAATGCTTATTGCTCACTGTACTGAGAGTCACTCCCTCTTCACTTGGCCTTATTACTACACAAGGATCTAAAATGGAAGGATTAGCAAAAGATAGTCGATATTGAAGGGGGGAAAATGAAGTTTGCTGTCAATTAATGTTTCAATCAAAGAATGAATGACATATTTTAGAATATATATACTGATTTTGTAGATCTCGGTCAGCCTTTTGGTCATCATGCACTGACCTAATTAGAGTGCATAGATAGCGGCTTGGGCAGAAATATGTGAGGGATTCAATAGGGCTGTCCGGGAGGTATATTAAAAAATTCATTGTATTCACTAAAATTGGGAAGGAAATGATTGACGGTAATGGATTTATCTGATCTGTTTATTGGGTATAACATTTTATTTTCGATAATGCGAATAGCCAAGAGATTTTAAATATTGTTGAACACTCTCAATCATTTTATACACACATTATTTTCCGGAAAAAAATAATGAGAAGACAGTGAACACATGTGAATGAATGATTTCTTAGGATTAAGTACACACTCAGCTTATGCTATTCATGGTTTGTTAAAAAGTATCGGGAAAAGTTTCGAAAAAATGAGGAAGAAGGATTTCACTTTTGAAAATAGGAAATAGTCTTCTGGTGACAAGTCGGGACTGTAAGGGGGTTGGGGAATCGTCGTGATGTTGTTGCAGAAGACCTTCGCAAGCAGACACTCTTGACTCTGCTCTTGGCCGTCCGTCAAGACCTTCGGGAGTGTGCGCAGATATTTTTCATCTCCAAAATTTCAGTGATAATGGTTATTTAATTAATACCAATACGATCTGTGATCATGCGCACACTTAACCGACGGTCTGAATTCAGCACTTCACACAAAAGTCAGAAAAACAATTGTTACCGATACTTTTTACACAAGCCTTGTACACGCACAAGTTGTTTCGCACTGGTAACAAAATGGTTCAATCTACTGTGAATAAGGCTGGATGATTCTTTAGGCCTACGGAAACTAGGCTTATGAAAATGATGAAAAGGTTTAGAGAAGAGAAAATATATGAAACGGTTCCTCCAGAACATCTCGAAGCAAAACAAACATTTCGTTGGATCCCTTCGTCCTTAAGCACTAACACAATTCAGTCTCAATACGATTTGCTTGCCATAATTTCTTGGATGTTTGAGCAGTACCGCATAAGGCCTTCTCACTCGGACGCCAAGCCTCCCCCCTTGCTTGCCTTGGCAAACTAAGGGGCAAAATGGCCGATTGCTGTAATATAGTGGAAAACTTTAAGAGGTTTTAATTCCCAGCTCATGAAAACATTTTCCCCACGTTTGCTTCATTCTAACAAAGTAGCATTTTTTATTAAGTCTCCTGCTTCAATTCGAAAATAATGACTGAATCATTTTGGTGGTAATTTTTTATTGCCTGGTATCAATATAGTCATCACCCGGATATAGGCGCTTCATTTTCTGTGTAATCATAAATTAATCAGTGCTATAACTCTGCCGGCCCTGGAGGCAGCCTCGCTTGCAATTCCACAGTGGTTTGGTTGCAACTTCATTTTCATCGACATAATAATCCGGAGGCCTCCGCAAGGGTGTATGGCGGGGATTGTTAGGTCACCAGCCGTGTAGGCACAATCACAATTATTAAACCTCTACACAAATATCAGTTAGATCATGCACTCGAACAAAGTCAATCACACGAAATAAAGTTACTTTAAAGGATAATAAATAACATGTAATCTTCAAACCATGCAGAAATAATGCTAAAAAGATGGCATATTTAAAATTCATATAGGATATCGACAAAATGTATACACTACAAATACTAATTATCTCCTTCGTTGGTATTTTACCGATTCTACATTTGCTCTGTTAGTTTGCTTTCGGGAGAAATGATGTTCCTCCGACTGACTTCTTAGGTGGGTTTTCCTGGGGCTTGAAAGTTTATGACTGTGCAGAAATTCTGCTCTATGATGTTCTGTTGGGCGGAGTTTGAATAAATAAACACGTACGAATTAAATGAGTTCCTGTAGACATAACATTTGCTGCATTTGCAAATGTTTGAGTCGAAGACATGTTTACTATTTATTTCAATAAAATATTATTTTGAAATTAATATGGCTAAATTAAAGAATTTTTTAATGTGATTAAACTATAATGTTGGAGAAAATAATTGGGTCGGAAGAGAATATCTTACGGAGAAGTTTTTACACAGAATAGCGAAAGAGAGAAGGTTGCTCGGTGAAATTCAAAGTTGTAGGAATAAGTTGAGGTGGTTTTGTGTCTCTTTGAGGGTAAGATGACCATAAGAAGAGAAAATCCTTGATGCTCTGGGAAGAGGAAGGAAGAGAAAATGCTTTTGGTGAGGTTTTAGGTAAAATTGGAACTAAGAAGCCCTGAACAAGAAAACTATACAGGGTCAACTAAAGGAAATACAAAATTGCGAACAATATGGGTTAGTTTTTAATGAGTTTCAAAACCTGAATATAATGATTTAGTTAATAAAGAAGATATAACCTGAACATTTAAAATTTTAACAGTGGTATTTTTAAAGACTTTATTCTTTTCCTACGAGAACCGTAAGTCTTTACGTCTTATAATTAGAGTAAATCTCCAAGAATTATAGCCTTCAAGTTCTTCAAATCATCAAAAAGATATCGTCACTTGTTAATTACTTTTTATTTTCAGAAAATAATCCTCCGAAATATAGTGTGACATCACAATTATCTTTTGACTCAAATAGTTGTCTACGGAAGAGAAATGCATGGAACCCATCAGCAACGCCATTTATTGTAATAATGAGTTAATTATCGAAATTTATCGAAACGGTTAAATGACTTTCGGTGTCGCGCCGCCATTGTTGAACTAATGAAACTTAATGGCGCGATCGTTCTGAAGTTCCAAATGCGACGGGATATAATCGCCCGTGAAATCTGTGGAAACTTTCAGACAAGGTAAAGAGCAAGTATGTACTTGAAATTTGCATTTTAACTCACTTGAAAGTTTAAACTCGATGGAACGAGGTGTACTTGTCTGTCCACAGACGTGAAACTTGGGGTTGTTCTTCTGCAGGGCGCACTCTGGTCGGAATTCTTACCGTAAGAGGGATTTGTTTTTCTTTCAGGGTTATTTGGGTGAGATTACGGCCATGGAACTACATTCCACGCAGTCACAGCCCGCGTTTCACTGAGGGCAGGCATTGTTACGTCGAGAGGGCACTGAATCGGCCCACTACTTATTAAAACTCACTCCGACTTTCTGTCAAGCCAAGGGATCAATGTCGCGCAGAAAAATTAACTCACGGGGTTCTTAACCTCTCCTGCCTTCCGCGTCCCTCGATGATGCTGGTCCTTCCCTCACCCCCTGAGAGGCTCCCCTCCTTACCGTATCCTAAACAGTTAATCCAGCTGTGCCTATCATAAAAATCTCATTAAAAGCCTAAAAAATGGCAATTTTTATGTTTATTTCATCGAACGTAATACTGTATGTCACAACCAGAACGCTTTGTATTATCTTGATTTTAAATTCTGTAATCTAAGTTTTTAATTCGTTTCAGCGTTCAATTTGCCTATTGTTTTGCAAATTTTTTTGACTGGAAAATGTTACACGTTGCCCAACTTCAAACCGGTTTCGTCATAGATACCTTTCCTTGCTGCCCTAATGACATTCACCGTATAAATTCCCCTTAATTAGTTCATTAATATAGTATTTAACCACGTCGCAAAAGAGAAGGATTTCATCCCTGAAATTGACTTGTACGTTCGTTCACCCTTTTTCAAATACTCGTTTACTCCTTTTCTCATGGGTATCGGGATGGTGCGGTGGACAACGTTTTAGCTTCCCATCCAGAGGGTCCGCTTTCGAATCCTTGAGACGACATGTGCTTCAGTGATATCCCGATCCCTACTTGAGGTGCATTGTGGAGGGCACTTTGAGTGAGTACACCGTCCGTCGGATGGGACGTTAAGCTGCGGACCCTTGGCGGCTTTAGTTAAGAGTAGGCTAACACCGACGCTCTCGGGTTTTTTTCCACCCGTCATCCTTTCCTATCCATCTCTAATGGTGCAAATGACCTCAGCTGTCGGTCGCCTCCCCAAAATACTACTTCTCCTTTTCTCATTGTTTATGTTTATCTTGCTCCTTTCCGACTTCTTTCAATTTTCCTTCCTGCTCTTTTTATTCTTTTTCACTTTACAGCACGCGTTTAGTGTTATAATTTCCAATACTTAAGTGCTGAATATTCTGGATGGGGCCCTGGATGGGACGAACGAGTTCTGTGACCTTAAACTTTTACTATATGTCTTAACAATAAATCATTGGGAAACTATTCGCGCCAGAAGCCCTTGCAAATAAATATGGGATTCAGATCAACGGATGTATAGGAAATTCGTCCTAGATTTTTCCTTTTTATGGTGTCCTAAGCAAAATATTCAAAATTATATGGCATAATTCCTAAATCATTTGTGAATTGCGTCTTCAAGTGTAAATGACGTTATCAATTCAATTCAGATCGGTTTCTCACGTTTCCATGGATTGTTATACCAAAGTCACACTTAAACCTCTGATGGTGACACAACACCCTGAAGAAGATTGTGATGTAAGCTATCGAAACGTAGGGAGCCGAATACTAGCCTTAAAGAATACTCGATCGTAACTAAGGTCAGCAGAAATCCTTCTTTGCATCAGAATTTATTTTTAAAAAAGCGCGTGATTCTATGACTTATTAAAAGAATACCAGCGTCATTAAATTAACGCAGTTGCATTCATGCAACAACTAAAATAAATTTCACCCTAGATTGTGCATATTTTTGCCTACATAATAACGCTGGCGTGCGTGATTTTTCCCCGAGCTCTTACACGGAGCATTTTACACCATACATGCAAATGTTCTACGACTTGTGCATGAAAATGTAAAAGCCGATGTTTGAAATACTATACTCACACCATTTTAGTTATGGCGATTTTCAGGATGATGTTTAAATGTTTATTTGTAACATCACCAATAATATGCATCATCTTATGTGTACGCTTCAATAAATGAAATGATTGTTGAAATCAAACCTATAAAAACTTTATCCAGTAATTGCAAAAAAGTAGATATTAAACGATAATATTGGTGAAATATAATCCCCAGATATTTCTTAAATATACGTTAATTAATGGAAAATGTATACTCTGAACCACGAAATCGAGGTGTAGCTCGCTGTCTAACAATCCTACGTAAAATTTAAAGTGTTTTTCGGCTAACAATTGAATATCAAACTTGAAATTCATAGAACTGTTTCGGGCACAACTTTGTAGAATTACTTGTTTATTCTGATGAGTTAAAACAAAATTTAGTGATGCCAAATAAAAATATATTCATTATATGACCACGCTTCGTCAGAGTAGCGTCATTATATTTGATACCTATTACGAAATTTAATCGTATATTGACTTTTATGTGAAAAAGAGTAATGTTACCTGTTTGCGTATTTGAAATTAATACTGTGTATTACATGAATTTATTATCATTAGTATTCTATTGTATAAGGTAAGTTTTGAATGGAGAAATACTGATCATCGCTGCATTTCTTAGCTCCGTTAAACAAGACACCCCCAAAATACATTAAACTGTTCTTCAATTCCGTATACTCTCTACATTCCTTCATTCCCTCCAACAATGTCGCCAATTACAGCTTATCCGTACCTCGCTTGCCTAACGTTCCCCATACATCACCGCTTTCAACATTCCGTCGCCAATCAAACGCTCTGCTGATCCAATATTCCCGCTTTCTTTGGTTTCTGTTCTTCCATTTCTCCTTTCCATCCTTCTCCAAATCCACGTCTGCAATGCATCCGATCTACGCCTATCATGTTGTGTCAACGGCCAATTATTCCGTGTCGTACAATCACACGCTCCATGTCATAGTTATTACATTACGTTTTGTTCAAATTTAACATTTTAATTAGGTGTTTAAACGGGAGCTTAATATCAGGAAAGTTGGTAAAAATTAATTTTAGGAATTTATTAATTGAAAGGACAAAAATTCAAATTCAATACTTTATATCCATTAATGATAATAATATAATTATAATAAGAACGTGAGAAATATTGTGGGAAAATGTATAAAAAACAATTGTGTTTTTCTCAAGAACCTAAGACAACGTAGGTATTCGATATTACCATTTACTTAATTGTGCGCCATTGCTAAAATCTGCCTGTCACTTAAAAAAAATGGTTTTCACTTATAAAATGCAAACAGCCCCATTAAATAATATATTTTCATATAACCTACTCGTTATGTAAACAACAAACCAAATGTTCATTCTCCTTAAATGGCCACGCAACCAATTATTTTCTGAATCGTTTGAAATAGACTTGCTAGAAAGTTACTGATAAAACATATTAAGCTTTAAAAAAAAAGAAGTTATTAATACCATATGAGCTTTATTATCTCTGATGACTAATTAGTCGACGTCTACGTTCTGTATCTTTCGTAGTGGGATACTCCTCATCAACCAAAAAGCTTCTATTTTGGAATTCTTTTAATGAAGCTTTTTGCGGAGCATAAACTAGTGCACTGAAGGGTGGAATTTCTCTAGAAACTTTTCAAAACCTTGAGGGCGTGATTGTTGAATTTCAAGAAATAAACACAAATCACTTTGCCTGAGCACCAGGTGCCTTCATAAACCCAGATACACGCTAAGCTCTGTGGGTAAGAGTACTAAGGCTTAACTATCCAACTAGGACGAAATTAGGCCACGTTCTAAGGCATTATTACGCTATAAAATTACAACAAGTTTGATTAAAATTTATTTAGCCACGGCACTAAGGCTAAAAGGTATTGTGTAGCATTGCAGGCATCCTAAACGGCCTCCAAGATAACCAATATTTACATTAAAGAACTTACCTTTAAGTCTAATACCAAAGAGTCCACAATGAAAGAGGTAGAAAAAATGCAGAACAGGTCAGCCTTTAAAAATTTCTATTAGTCAACGTCAAGTGGCTCACAAAAGATGTGAAATTTTAATGGTAGTGGTAATGCCTATTACTCACGGATCAGGTTGGAGGAAGTTTTCGGCATGCCATTTGCAGTCTCAGCCCACCGCCGCAACACTTTATCCTCGAGTCGCCCAAGTACGAACACGAAATCCGGAAGCGGTTCTCACAAGAGACCGGTTTCTTTCGTAACAAGTGGCTAGTTGACAAAATCTCCTGCTCGACAAAAGTTGATACCAATTGTACACCAATGACTCGGCTCACACACACACAAAGATAAAGAATATTCAACACACAGAAACACAAAGAAAGGACACTCACAGTACGTATTTTACGTTTCGACGGCACGACCGTCGTCATCAGAATGTCGTTCTCCGCGAAGAGCGGAGATGACATGTGCAGGGGAAGGGTGAGGGGAGGAGAGGTAAGGGACCAGTAGGAAGCAGACAGGGTGGGGGAGGGGAAATGTAGGCAGCTATTGGATACAATCAGTGGGCTTGGTTCAGTTCGGGGGGTTTAGAAGACTGGAGCACCCAGATGTGAGCCATCTCGCGGGTTCTCACTGCGGAATTGGGAAGGGTTTCGATCACCGAAACAGAAGAGAAGCAGTCATCAAAAGACTGGTTGTGGGAAGCAGAGTGAGTAGGGATGGGATTTTTAAGGTATATATATTTTCCTTAAAATGTATTACTTATGTATATGCATGTATACAGAGAATATTTAAATTATAGATATACAAAGAAAGTGAAAGAAACACAAATGTAGTTTACGTTTCGACGGCACGACGGTTGTCATCCAATCACTTATCTATACCTATCGCTTTTTCTATTTCCATGTGAACGTATATATATATATATATATATATATATATATATATATATATATATATATATATCCAGTGGGTAGAGCGTTAGACTACTGACCAGAGGGTCCCGTGTTCGATTCCCGGGCAAGGCACTCTGGGCACCTGCAGCTCCACCCAAGCTAATTGATTTTTCGGGTATCAGATCTTCCTGGGAAACCATAATCGGCACAGGGAAAGGAACTGGCCCCCTACCCTGATGTGTGAATATTCACACACCGTCGGGCTTGGTACATGGGTGAGCTCTACCATCACCTACTAAACCGACCTTCGGGCTGATTACTGTGTTTATGGTTTATATATGTATATATATATATGTATATATATGTATGTATATATATATATATGTATATATATATGTATGTATATATATATATATCCTATGGAGGCAGGAAAAATTGATGAAAGGCGTGTTGAGCGGCAGTGGGATGTTGAAGAAGGTAATAATTATACAAGGAACGTAGCAACGGTCGTGAATCAATGTAAACAAAAAATACCGGGACCGTGTTTACGGTCCCGGTATTTTTTGTTTACACAGAGATGAAGAGAGACCTGATGTAGAGTAGGTTGTTGGTTTGGTTTTTGTATGGAGTTACAAAATATTTTTTTGATAGTTGTGTCCATCCCAAAACCTACCTTAATCGGTAGATTACCTAATATATATATATATATATATATATATATATATATATATACACACACACTCACTCTCCCTCACAGGCCCGCGCCAAATTGACAGTCTTACGCTACAACTGGCCTCTCACTCCTCTTCTCCGCCAATACTCACCGACAGTACCCTCAGTCCATATCTTCTTACTCCGCCTAACCTCTTTCCCTTCCCTCAACTTTCATTTCCACCCTCAATCTTGGCTGCCCCATCTAATCCTAGTAGCTACGTGCTAAAATAGGTTAATATAGAAAACGAATATGGGTTTCTAAGGTTAACGTATTCTACATTCCAGGCGCAATTTGGCTGCTTCTTGATATTCGGTTTCCTTCTCTTCCTTCCACTCGGCCCTTGTAATAAATTTTCGTTTGAGCCTCATTTGTTGTTTATTTAAGTTGACATCGTCCTTCTGAATAAATGCCATAACCCTTGTTATTTTGTGTATTATATTTGCATGTGTCATATACATATTTTTATTTGATTGCTCACATAATCCTCCCAGGTTACTCTTCCATGCCAGCTATGAGAGCATATGTATATACATTTGAATAATAGAAATACTTAAGTAGAATTTTTTTCTTGAATAAATGGACGCACAAGGCGGGGAGAGAGTAGTGGAAAGTATTTTTGTTCCAGTATTAATTTATATATTATCAGTATTTATTATATAAAGTATAAAGTTACAGTAAAATCTGTAAAAAACGAAAAAAAAAATTTTACCATTCCTATCTAAAAAACGTAGACTAAAATGAGATTGTTTTAAGCGTGATATTGGATAAAGTATCTCTTTGGGAAGAAAACTTAAACTTTCACTCTCTGAATATCTCCTTTCTCTCTTTTTCTCAGTCCATTCAACGTCGCATTCCCCCACAGTCGACCTTACTCCTGCCACCCACTGCTATACATATAAGATCATATTTTTTTCCAGAGGATTGCTAACAGTTTTTATCCTTCTCTCTCTAGCCCCCCCCCACCCCAATCCCCTTTCTTTTTTCCCTCCTTCTGCATTTTTCGGATAGCTTGGGGAATTTTTTTATCTTCCGGATACGCATCGCGATTAACTGCGATCCTCAGGGCTTAGAACCACGCCCAGCACATTACGACGCTGCGGAATCCCGGCTTCCTGCTCTCATTTTTTTTCGTGGTTCCAGGCCCCTCTGCGGTGAATTAAGGCTCTCCGGATGGGCGGAGGACGTGGAATGCGAGTGAAATCCCGTCCCGGCCGAAGCATTCATTCCATAAGATTCCCTCCTAAGCTTAGAAATCCGAGATTTATGCCGACGAAATGTTTTTCCTTTGCGCTCATTTTTTCTTATCCGCACCACAGTTTCATGTTCGGTTATACAATCGCTATTTGACTTGGCGACAGCTCTCGCAGAATAATGCGAAGATGATGTAGGTCACCTCAGCGGTTCAAACGTATAGATCCAGAGAATAGATCGATGTATTTTGTTGATTCAGAATACAAAAACATTTTGATATTCAAGCATTCTCACAGGATCCCCGACGAATGATTAAACATGCGCTTATGAAAACGTTTTAAAATCAAGAGCCAAAGTGCGTGATGCAAACATTAATAAGAGCGCACGGATAAATTTTAGTGAAATAGTTATACGTTGTGAAATACTCGGTATTTTATAATAATTACCCTGCGCAGATCGAAGTAGACTTAAACAAAAGAGCGCAGATTACAAGCGGAACGCTTCTGCGCAGGAGTGTTTGTAATATTGGGCCGTCGAAATGTTTGTTACGGTAGCAGATTTAAATGTAGATGTCTCTTAGGGGAATTAGGCTGGGAGCTACTTGATATACGAAGACAACAAGGGAGACCTAGACTTCTAGAAAGGTTCAGAACCAGCGAGTTTAACGGTGACACTAAAGGACTTATAATGGCCCCACACTACTTAGGTAGATCAGGCCACAAACATGAGATAAGGGAGATTGATTCCAGTGCAGATAGATTCAAATACTCATTCTTTCCCAGAACAATCAGGAATCATAATAGTAAGAAACCGAAGTAACCTTAGAAGTATTAAGAGCATTTAAGTTACAAGTCGGAACAAAATTAAACATTGCAAAGATATCAGGTATATTTGTAGGTGCATGTGTGTGTTAGTTGGTAGTTTGAATATGTGTGGGGTGTAGGGGTTTTGCATGAATGTACACCATGTTTTATTTATGGATTGTAAAGATATTTGGCTTTTACATGCGATTTATTTTTCATAATTACGGGTGGTGCCCTAACACCCCCTGCCACACGCTTTTGCGGGGGTATTAAGCAAGTAAGTAGATTTAGCAAAAGTGTAAGAAATCTAAAGACTCGTTTTCTTATTTTGACGTAAAATCTAGCGATATGCCTGTTGATTAACATCAAGGCACCAGAACTATTAATTCTCTCAATATTAACTTACTGTTGAAATTGCCCCATAGTTCAACAATTTATTAATATTATAATGCTGACTGCCATAACATCAAAAATCCGTTTCTACTTGTATTATTCCATTTTTTATTCAATATCAACTACGACACAAATTCCAAATAATTGCATTCATTAGTGGAGCGAAAGAATGTCTACTTATTCTCCTTTCATGGCCTCCTATTAGTAATGTTATTGGGTATTAGTTCCGAATTTAGATCTCATTATACTCTAAGGATAGCAATGTGCTTAGTTCCTCGGGAGTACTATAACGTACGGCACATGGTCTTTAATGAGGCACGGTATCATAGGAATGTATCCAACATTTTCTTTCCATTGAAACTGTTAAAACGTATGAATGAAAGGAAATTATCCAAGGAAAGTAATCCAAGGAATATTCTTGATGATACTTGTGAATTTGGAAGATGACCTAATAAATAACTACGAATCCGTGCCATTCTTTATTCACCTGCCACTCGTGTTTTCCCACCTCGTCATAGGTGTCGTCTGTCCGTGCAGATGAATCACGGTGAGGTACGGTTTCAACTGTTTAGTGCAGATGACGGAGCATATCCGATTGGAACACGCTTTGAGCTAAGCAGATTGAAACTGTCTAGCGCAGATGGGTGATTGGAAAGCACCCAATGACTTCGGTTTGCGTATTACGCCATTTAGGTTGGATGCCTGTCTCCTGGAGACTCTCGCTCTGTTACACGTTCATAGCATCAAAAGGGGTTTATTACGCTATGGACTATCTGATTTTCGTGAAGGAATTGGTACTGAAACCGTACTAATGCTTTTAATGAATGGCACTCAGTCGACAATGGCTTGCAAACAACTTAGTGTGACAATATTAGTCGACTTTACAAAATCGTTTGTCTCTTGTCAGCCGTGAACGTTTACTACAATGGTTAGAGGCGTATAGATTCTCTGGAATGGATACAAAATGGTTTCCTTCGCACCTCTCGTGAGTGAACACAATTGGTCATTGCAAAAATAGGAAAATAATCTGCTTGGTGCAGAATACCACCGGAACGGTTTTAAGGTCTGTGCCAAGTCCCTTGTTGTTCTCCCTATTTATTGAAGTCCTTAGTTTTGCCGTTAGCTTAAAAGACCTAATGTTTGGAGATCATTCTCAAATTTATTAAAAACATTAGTTATTAGCAAAAAGAACTCATAATTACTGACATAAATGTAAACACTGACCAAATAAGGATTTGGGTAAATGAAAATGGTCAGCCAATAAATGAAACTAAGGTCAAGTTTATTTCAATTGGAAATAAAAAACAATTTCCAGAGGATCACTTTGACAGAACATTCTTTGTTCATGTTAAAAATAAAATAATTTGTTAGAAATATTCTCTCCATTCATTCATTTATATCGATATAACTTTAATTTGGAAAATGCATTATAAGAGCAGCATATCTAAAATAATATGGAGTTATTTGTTCCCTGCTTTTAAGAAAAACAGTTTTAAATGCAGTTATTCACAACAGCTGATCTGGTTACTGAGAAATAAGGAGAATTAAAATAAAAAAAACTGGCCATAGACTACGGAAGGTAGCGAATACAGTAGTTAAATTTCTTGATTTGAACGATGGGCTCTTGAAAAATACTCGTTTAAGAATTATAATGACTAGAAGTATGATACAGAATGCTTTACTAATTATATCTTTTAAGAGCTTTCCAAGGTCTTGAAAAATGGACGTACACCATTAAACCGTAGTTATTTTATGTTTACACAAGGAATCCACGGTCGCACCATTACGTCTCGCCTTCAAGTCTTTAAAATCCAGCATCATAAATCTAGAATATAACGTTAATCCTTCGCAGCTACGATCTCATAAACTTGACATTTACCGTCCGGTGGTAATAAAAAAACTCGTTTGAATGAAAATGATTTCTATTTGTCTGAATCCGAGTGTTTTTTTAAATTTAAAGTGACAGTTTGAAATCACAGGCACAATAGAAACGTCAAATGTTGCGATTGGGACGTGAAAGAGGTACGGTGATTTAAACATTTAAAAGTACCTAACCCTTTCTACAGGTTTACTATGGCATTTTAATGTTGTATTGTGTAGCTGTTATTTAATATTTTCTCTTCTTGCGATTTGTCAGAATTGTGCCATAGAGGGTTATTTTGTGGTTATACTATATATATCTGTGTTCATAATGTGAATGAAAGGTGTACAACCCTACTGCAATTAATATGAAAATTTTATTAAATAGATCTTTTTTGGTGTTTGATAACATTTATGTCTCTTTTAACGAACGAATTAAATTTCTAACTAACCCATTCTGACACTCTCAGACCTAGGTTATCACCTCTTTTAAGATTTCTAACTTTTCCCTAACGTTACGTCGCTCCTTCCCCAAAAACATTTTCCAGCTACGGCGGGCTACTGATCGAAAGCATCAGGTTGAAGCATTTGGACCCAATTCTAATAACCCAAGCCGAACTATTTTTTTGTTCATAGAACCTCGTGTTGGAATGCTAATGGGTTGCATAGATAAAGGAGTCTTTAGATTGAATGCGTGAGCTGAACACCTTCGTCTGGAAGTTTAGTTCAGGATGATATATACTCCCACTAAAGAAAGTAAAATATAAGATTGATTGATTTGAAGGCGATACGCTCCCTTTTATTTAAATAATCCAGTTAAAAAGGAACGAATCTTACTTTTTTCCTCTAAATTTGAAGCGCCTAGTGATAGTGAATTGCATTTCATACGATGTATAATAATAAAACCTTATCAGGGCACGTTTCATTACTCCTTTCGAGTGGAAAAATCGCTTATTCATAATCAAAAGAGGGCGTGTTCTTCTAGCGCGTAAATTGTTCCGTCACTGACCGAAGGATACCGCGTTCGGGAGTGGGAAAGGGGGTGAGGTCCAAGCGTTGACGTTCACATGAGATGGGACCCCCAAAGAAATTCAAGTTTTCTTCAAATCAAATTAGTTTGGTTCCTTAGTGCCTGGTGGTATCAAACAATTAATTTGAAGCGAATATATAAGAAAGATCATTTCATAGAAGACGTATCTGAGGGATGGAGGAGGAAAGAATGAATATCCCACACCCTGTACGTCCTTCGGTTTTCGAGTTCAAAGAGGAGGGAAGTTCCATTTAAGATTCGACAGATTTCATGTTCGCATAGAAATTTCTGGGAAACTGAATGCTAGAAAAGAATAGAAACTGTTCACTTTTATTGCATAGATTGAGTGGCGGTAATCGCCGGTGTAATCGATTGTCATGTCAACGTAAAAATATTGCGAGATCCGCTTGATACCCAGCCACCTTTTAAGCCTCCTCCTACTATGATGTGTTTCATGAAACACACCCTTAATCAACGTCAAAATATTACCCTTCAAGTCTGCCACGAGCATATCCGACATAGGTTATGTATGGATATAGGTTACCAGCCATAATAAATTATTTTAATTGGTATTCCTCACACCTTTACTTGTGGGAAGTAATAATATTAATATAAAATAATCCTATCTGCTGTTTACCATCATTTGGGTCATTAAATGTGACTGAAATGTGATTCTCAAAGTTGCAATAGACTAAAATGTCTGTTTGGCACTCAATCTCCTTTGACATGTCTCTATGGACATTTAGGCATTAGGCGTGTGCAATAGTGCGCAAACAATAAGGAAATATTTGTACATTCGTGATCTGTTAAAAAACCGCCTTCCCCACATGTCCTGTGTTCGCCTTTTATGTGTTTTCCTATCCCCTTTCTTTATACCTATTTCTATGCTTGAATGAATATTTGTGCGCCGTATGGCGGGACTTCGTATTTGAATGTGTATCTGGCCAATGTGGCTAATCTCTTCTTCTGGCTATGCGTGCCATGAAACGTACTGTTCCTATTCTCTATGATACCATATGCTTTCTAACCAACTGTCCCCTCTTCTTGTGTGTATTGTCTATTTCTCCTTTGGTGGGTGGAACAGCTCCCTAAAGCCTTCCTTTGGAAAATGATTTGGAGCACTTGGGCGTTTTAAAACATCGCAGATCTCAGTGTAAATTAGGTTTCCTTGGTGGTGTAATTGGTATCACATCCGCCCGGCAAGTGGAAGGTCCGGTGTTCAAATCCCGGTTAAGGAAATATTTTTACTTTCGTGATCTGCTCAAAAAACCGCCTTCGCCACATGTCCTGTATTCGCCTTTTATCTGTTTTCCTATCCCCTTTCCTTATACCTATTTCTGTGTTTGAATGACTATATAAAAATGTATATGACTATGTATAAAAGATATATATATATAGTCACAAATATATATATATATAGTCACTTTCTTGGAAAACCCACGAACGTGCACAATAAAATTCACTAAATAGTCATAGCAAACACAGAAACTAAAACATATAAAAGAGGGACTCACTAGTTCTCGAATTTTCGGTGGTGCAACCACCTTTCTCAAGAGGAATTGGGAACAGAACTCAGAATTCTGAATTCTGTGTTTGCTATGACTATTTAGTGAATTATATATATATATATATATATATATATATATATATATATATATATATATATATGTATATAAATGTACTATACTTCCATAATATCGCTCATCAAAGGGTGGATGCTGATTTGTGAAAATTCAATGTTGATGTAAATGATACACTTGAATGAACAGTGAAATCACTGATGTGTTCAACTCAATCATATAACCCACTAATCGTTGCCGGATTTTGATGTTTTAAGCATTGACATCCCAAATGCTCTTGGTGGAATATCTGAGTTACGAAATGGACCTCTTCGTTGAAGAACTAAACCTCAGATTTATTGCCACCTCCTTCTAAATAGTTGGTAAAACAATTTCGGAGCATTAATAATATTCTATTTTCGTATAATATAAAAACGACTTTAAAAATCGAAAAGATTTTAAAATCGTAGAAGAATCGTATTTCCACTAAAAATACTTATCAAAGATGATCGACCTGAACAAAATTAGTGTTTTGAGAAGCTATATATTCATCATTTGATTTTTTTAATTTGATACTGTAACATTTTTCATTGAAATTGCTCTTTCTATTGTGTGAGGAGGGGGTGGCCTTAACCTCAGTGGCATCCATACCAGTTAAGAATAAAATGGATGTACGACAATTGTTTACACGATGGAGTTAAGAAGTTGTCGTTCGCTAATTTTTAAATACGAATTGAAATTTTGAAAATTGACCCCCAATTGGGTTTTTAAAAATTTTCGAATTGCTCAAAAATCTTATAAGTGCTTTAGAAGTTTTGTTGTAACCAATTCGATTATTTCAGCTCAAAACAGATAATCCATTTGCGCTTTTAAACCGGTAACTTTTTCATCGTTTATCGTGCTAATACTACTATTAAATCGTTGTGACCCATATTCACTTCAAAATAATAGATTTGAGAAATTTTTGTGGCCGACACTTTGTGGGAATCCATTTGTAACGCAACAAGAATACCACGCATAAGAGCCCTCGAAACGCAACTGTGAGTTTCCATAGGAAAGAGAAAACTGTGGAAACGGAGTCTTTGATTCTTTCTTCTTGCGTTATTATTAGTAAGTATTGTGAAGCGAGGGCGAGTAAATATCGATCAATTTTGCGGTACAAAGAATCTGTTGACACAAACTTTAATTCTCTAACTTAATTCCCTATACTTTTATTAATCGGCAGACAAATTGTAGATATTTACATAAGTGAATATTACACTAACGTCAAAACATCGAGTGTCATGTGACCACAGCAACTATCAATATCCTATCAGTGTGACCTCATTAACAAAGAGGTATTCGAAAAATGTAAAATATTGATTTTTAGCGGATTCTATCTTCTTCATGTTTATAATTAGGTTTTATCATGATGTATTCCAACACGTGTTTACCTGGCCTATAAAAATTTGAAAAATAAATACAATACCTCATGCGGACTTTTAAAACAAAATGCAATATCGCGCTTGCCATCTGGAAATAACCATCTTTCAGACTAGTTTCATAGGGAAAACATAATTTAACGCAATTTATTTCATCCGACGAAACATTACAAAGTGTTACAAATGTTTGTGGGCTTGTTTTTGGAAGCTAAAAGACTTCATTACTCAAAAGACCACGCGCGGAAAAGTGCCAATTTTGTGATTAAGAGGCCTTAATGATAACGAATGTGTTTGTCCCGACACACGCGTTAAGTCATGGGCGTTTGAGACAGCGAGTTTTGTGGTAAAGAAAATTTCGTTTGGTAAATTTCCTCCCCATATAACGTACACATATTCATTAAGAGAACATGCTAATAACTTTATAAGAACGTTTTAAATACGTTTAGGTTCATCGGCTATGAAGGGGAACCTCGAAGCATACACAAATTTGATTTGTGCGCCGAGGTAGTCAAATCCTGAAGACAGCTTCTGACGGTCTCGTTATTTGCCCTGTTACACTTGAGTTAGCGTTCAGCGTGGATAAAGATGCTGTGAAATAACAGAATGGCAATCACGTAAAAGCGATGACTATAGGAAAGCATCCAATGTCATTTCGGAAGATAAAATATTGCTCTGGTTATTTATACGAAAGCGAGAGATACTGTCCTGGTACAGTTAAAGTATTTTTAGTAAATTTCTAGAACCTGCGGGAGATGCCGCATCAGTAGTTTTAGTAAATTTAGTTGTTTTTAGTAAATTATATAATCTGGTAAATGGATTATCCTGTAGATAAAAACAAATGCCTACATTGCTTTCATCGTTATTTAATAAAATACTGAACTATTTGGAGTTATATAAAACTTTGCATTTCAATTATAAAAAAACAGTTTTGAATAATGAGACGGTCAGAAGCGTATTCCTATTTTTTTAATTATAGAATCAAAGTAGTCAATGGAATAGGATAAAAGCCGGCGTTATCCATAAAATCTTTCCAGGAATTTTTTCGTAAGGAATACAATAAAAATATTTTTTTCAACCTTTCGATGCTGTTGGCGAAAATTGTGACCGGCCGCCACCACTTCCATATTTTTTTCCGGTAACTGCATTTCCTCTTCCGTTCCCCTTATTAATTCTATATTTATCATTCCGGAAAAATAAGATTTCAGGATGAGGCGTGGGGGTCGTACCTTTTTGCGATTTTGAGAAAAAAATATGCTCATTGGGATCCATTGGATAAAGGCCTTTGATAAAAGTTGAGATTCCTTATCGTCTCGGATCGATGCGAAAGAGGTAACTGAGATGTTCGATAACTAAGGAAGGCACGCGTGGGGCGTAACATTATCATAAAAACGTATCACTGCGGTAGGCGCACGCTTTGGAAATATCACGTTGAGATAAAACGTTGAGGTTGACAAGTATTGAAATGAAGAAAAAGAAGAATTAAAGTGTTCAAGATATGCATTCGAAGCGATTTTCGGAAATAATTATCAAAATCCGAGTTTGCGAAAAGTTACTTAGATAAAGTGCATAAGTTCTTTACTTGAAGCTAGTCCCTGGCGCTTGTAACATCTCATAAATTGGTTCGAGCAAAACAAAACATCGTGATCGATGATATGAATGTGCTGAGTCGGTCGCTGTCGAGGGATTAATTTCCCCTTAAAATCCCTATTGCGTTCTTCTGCCTTTTGGTACCGTGCCTTTAATGTGGTCCCGGTTAAAAATCTAGGGATGGTAATTATCCTATCTCTATTAGGATAATACTTGCAGCTATCCTTGGCGAGGATGTAACACTTCTTTGGGCAACTGCAAAAACTGTGTTTGCATGGTAGTTGCCTTAGAGTATCTCGTGTATCTGTTGATCCTTGGCGAGTGCTTCACCCTAAATCATAACTCATGGACTTTTCCTTCGACTACTATGTTCATGCCAAACACTCGCAAACACGGTATAACGACAATTTTTCCGATTTGTAAGTGTAATTAAGTACGCAAGTTAACGTTTTCCTGAAAGTGCTCGGACTGGCTGCAGACACATTTTGCTGTGCCCTCTAAGAACTATTCATTATAGATACAGAAGTACAGTCAGGTGTACGCACGAAAAAAGTCGTAAAATACTCTCAAAGCATGTTACCAATGATCTAAATTGAAAAGATCACTTGAAGAGCGTATTCGCCGAGTCACACAAACTACTGACGTGTAAATTGTTCATGCAATGGTATGGTGTCAAGGAGGTCGTTAAGTCAACGTAGAGCTAATATTTTAAAAACTTTTTGGTAAGTACTCTTCTGGACCTAAGTACTCTTCATAAAATACAGGGTAAAGAGAAAAGCTTGAAAATCAGATGTAACGAATGGTATCACTGGGGGGATGGATTGTCTTTTAAGAGAAATTTTACGGCTTACAAAATTATAATCGCCGATAAATACATTGAAAAAATTACTGCTCCAGCTGACTGCATTCATAATGAAAACAGAAATTCTGCATAAATGATGAGAAGTGATTATTTTGCTGCAATTATGGTGGAAAATGAATTTCGAGCTCCAAAGTGGAATTATGGCAAAAAGGTTTTATTTTGTGTTTACTCTTCTTGTTAATGAATATAACTTTACTGCTTTCCTTTGATAACAGTAAGCACTTGATTCATCAAAGTGCGTTCCGTTCTTCACGTTGCATAGACCCCGCGCTGCGTGGGGCCATTTGGCTCAACTGCATGGAAGTTCAAGGCTGAGGGGTCAAATGCCGTCAGGTGTATGGACACTGCGTAGTCTTCCGTGGGAAAGTTTTACATTTCGGTTGTAAGTTTTGGATGAAGCCGATTGTGGAAAGAAGGCTTAAAATTCGATCAGCTCAACCAATGGCTAAGCTAAACATTAAAATAGGAGGGCAAAAACTAGAGTACGTGGAACAGTAAACGTGTCTTGGAAGTGTTTCGGACCAACAAGGTCAGAGTAGTAGATAGATAGAGATCTTTATTTGGGCGAAATTGAGACCTTTAAGGTCCCTCCCCCCCCCTCACGCCCCCGACGAAGAAGGAAATGATGTAGAATGGGTTGCTGAACTCTATTTTGTTAGGAGTCGCAAAATATTTATTTGGTAGTCGTATCCATCGAATACCTATCTCAACCGGTAGATTACTTTACAGTGATAATATAATAATGAATTATCGATATCTCATTTAAATAACCAACCAAGGTGGTGATCATTGGATGCCGTAGTCGGATGGGATGAGCAAATTTGATTCGGCACCCCTTTCAAATTGAACTAATTTCCAGTGGAATGGATATTGATCAACAAAATTGCCAGAGGTGACGCCACGACCCAAGAAGGACATCCAGTCGCACTCGGAGGAAAATAAAAAATTAACCTCCAGCGGACATGCAAGCGCACTACTTCCCCGCGGAGTGTTTTCGCGCGTCCTTCGAATGGATTTCATCTGTCTCCCCGCGACACACGGATTTCCACTAAACCAATAACCTTGTTTGAACAAATTTGTCTGAACGCTTTGCGGAAGAATAATGAGTTCTCTATGCCCTCGTATTTCCTACGGAGTCTATTTAATTTCCTACTTAACCGCGTATTAAGCCCCAATAAGGAGGCCATTTCGTGGGTGATCCGCAAAATGTAGTTATCCAAGTTAGTAAGTAAAATGACATGAAAGGGTGAAATAAAGGTAAGAAAAGGACAAAGTTATATTGTTTGGAAAAGAGTAAGATTTACGAACTGCAATCATTTTTGTGTTAAATTCACAGGCATGATTGCACGTCATACGTGGTCTGTGCAATAAATACGCGAACGGGTGCAATATGGCGGACATAACGGGCTCTATGGCCCCGCCCACTAGTGCTGCTATTTACCTGAGACCCAATGAGCCGTCTGTGATTAGCGGACGGCTGCAAACTCGAGCTGTGCGTATGGTGCCAGTTATATTAGCTTCTGTGGTCCCTGTTTTTACTATTTGTCAAAAATGAAAATTGACGAAATCACAGAGCAACGAATCAATATCAAGTTTTTGTAGAATTATGAAGAAATTACTGAAATCTTTACAGCTGTTTACAGTGATAATACTCTGAAAAAACATTCGATTTCAATTAGATTCAATCAAACCAAAAAATCAAAAAAATCCGCTCGAAATACAAATCCATCTTCCTGGTTTTTTCATGTCAAAGAAGTTGTTCATCATGAATATCTTCCTGAAGGACAGACAGTAAACGCCTTACAATTCTCAAGCGTTTGAGAGCTTGCGTTGCGTCGCGTGAGACCAAATTTGAATTAAGGCGCCGGATGGATCCTTTACCATTACAATGCACCTGCACATTCAGCATTGATTGTTCGCTAGGTTGTGGCAAAAAATTCAATCACCATCCATGATCATACTCCTTACGCGCCAGATATCGCCTCCTGCCACTTTTTCCTATTCCCAAAATGTGATGAGGGGACATCACTGGGAGGATGTGGATACAATAAAGTAAGAAACGACGAGACAACTAAAAAGCCTAACTACTGAGGACTTGCAAGGGTGCCTTTAACAGTGGGAAAGAAGGTGAAATAAGTGCATAGCAACCAATGGAAGGTACTTTGAAGGTGACAAAATTGATATAAATTAAATTTTGCAAAATTAAGTGTTTATGGCCTCATTCACGTATTTACTGGACTGATCTCGTACTTTTGTTTTCAAAAATACGTCGATTGAGGTGCCTCAAAATCAATAGAAGTCCATAAAGAGCCTCGACGAAAATTCACACCATTGGGGTAAAGCGAATAATTGTTTCGCATTGTTGTTCTTAACATGTTTCATGTAGTGAGGGTTTGACTTCGTGAATCTCAAGGGATCATACTCTTTACTTTTACAAGGATTTTACAAAATCTAAAATATTTATCAAGATTCTTAGACAGGGGTATTGCTCAACAGAGTTTACAAGCGCTCTATAATGACGTGTGAACAATTGACAAATGAATTTAAGTCAAGGTGTCAGTTTCCCTTTAACGAGGACAAATTCAAAATTATTGAGACTTTAAAACATTCACAAAATCTTCCGAAGTCAACTACTTGGACGTGTAAATTTAATTATAAATGAAGAAATATAGCAATAATCTTACAAATACAAATTCAGAAAAATCTGGGATGTAAATTATTTCCTTTACTAAGAATACCCATAATCTATAATGGTTCATTGGTAGTAGTAGTATTTAGGGAAGGCGTCCGACAGCTAAGGACCTTTGCGCCATTAGCGATAGACAGGAAAGGATGAAGGAAGGGTGGAGAGAAACCTGGCGTCGGCAGTAGCCTTCTCTTAGCAATAGGTGCCAAGGGGTGCGCAGCTTAACGTCTTAGCTGACGGACTGCGTACTCACGCAAAAGTGCTCTCCACAAGACACATCAAGTAGGGATACCACTGAAAAATATCTGACACCTCCGGGATCCGAACCCAAGCTCTCTGGGTGGGAAACCAGTAGAATAGCCACCGCACCATCCCGATCCCTATAATCGTTCATTTTTTGCATACTTTCTGAAATAGCAAATATTGGTAACTTTACCGTTTAAAGCATATTTAAAGAGAATTTCAAGGAATAAATCGTAATTTAGGGATGCTTTGGCGAAATGTTTAGATTATCCGTGGTTATTTGACTTACAGGACCAGACTGTCGACCCTGATGGTGGTGGGGTAACGTCCTTGCCTGCAAAATCAGAGATCTGATTCGAATCAGAATCTGATTCGATTCCCGCCTAGGGGGGTTTTCGCGGGGTTAGGCAAAAATCCTCAACCTAAAGGCTGGGAGTCTGTAATTGTGTCTACTGCTATGCACGATAAATCTTTGATAATAGTCTGATTTGGAACCGGAAAAAGAAGGTTTTGGATTAAAGTCCAAGTAACTAAATAAATATTCTCGTAAAGTAAATAAAGAAATATTCCTGTATTTTTGGATTGAGTTATGAACTAGATATTAAAGCAGATGAGGGTTTCGTGCTCTCAATATATAATGGAGGTAATAGGAGTTAGATTGCACGTCTTACAGAACAATTATAGCAATTTGGTACAGAGAAGGTCCCAATACAGCGACCACGTTTCAATGCGCTACAACCAACAATTTACAGTGAACATTTTGGCTATTTATATCTGTAGATAACGGTAAAGGTTTACTTTTTCATCGGATGTAGGAAAAAGGAGGCGTGCACTGAATGTTCATTTGAGTGGAAATAGGCGTCCTGTGGTGTAGGATATCATCATACTGAATTCATAAAAAACGGGATTTCCCTTTGCTCTTGTAATTTATTGTGCATCATGTTTCATATCATTTCAAAGTTATCATTTGATTTTCTTTTTTAATTTCCATTTAATAATTCATTCACCTTCAGCAAACAAACTATAATAGCCTTTGAATATGATACCAGTTTTTATTAGATTATACGATCTGAGATATATTCATAATTGTTTAGATGTATGTTATCAATGCGTTGAAATAATATCCTGGGCAACTTTGATAAACTCTATCAATTTCCCCTTTCGTGCAGAATTAAATGAATGATTTAACATATGTTAAAGCAAATGTTTAGGGGTTTAACGTTAAATAGGAAGGAAACAATCGTTTAATAGGATTTTAGATCACGGTATTTGGTCACTTTTACTAATAACTACTAAAACCACAGGGAAAATTGACAAAATTACGCCTACGTCCTCAGGAGCAAAAAAGCCGAGGAAATGGATAGATTGGAGATAATAGAGATGCAGGTTCCTAATTGGATTAAGACAGCCCTGAAAGGAACCCGTTTTTCGTCCATAGAAGAGATCCAATCAGCGAGAGGTCCCCGAAGATGCCTTCCAGGGCGTGCACAGGTCATGGCATAGTTGCTGGAAAAAATGTGTAGAGGCCCAAAGACAGTACTTTGAAGAATTTTAAGTGTTTGTGTAAATCTGTTCAATAAATTGATTTTAAAAAATAATTGCATTGCTTTTGTAACGCACCCTGTAGGTGGATGTGGAGAATTACAGAGGTAATCAGTTGGACGCATAGAAATACCAACGGTAAAGTAGTTTAAATGGTATAACAGGGGAGTTAGTTGCAAGGTGAAATTCTAAAATGATAGAAAAAGAGGGTGAAGAAGTACAGGGTGTCAGTTGGAGGATGACTACGTGAGCGAGGCAGAGAGTACATACAGTTAGTGAATGTCTTGAATGCAGGTGGATTGAATGAATGTGCATGGTAAACGAGAGCATCTTCTGTCGATGCGTAAGAAATGCTTATTGGGTGTCGGCTTTCATCCGAAAAAACATACCTTCCAACAAGTTAGCTGATTACATGCAATGATGAGTTCCGTACTGCTTTTTGGGTAAAAAACAAACCCCCAAGCAAATGATTCAGGTCGTCTCGGTGTTGAACTGGGTCACGCACACACAGAGGGGATGATGGGTAAAGGGGCGAGCGGGACATTTCCCTCGACACTTTTTGCGCGGATGCACCCGAGGCGACCCCTTTTCCCCTCCGCTTGCCCCCTCTTCCGTTGTCGGCCGGGAGGTGTGGAGGGGGTGGAGGAAGTGCGGAGGGCTTGCGGGTGGGTGGATCGGAGGGAGGAGGTGGTTTCGGAGCAGGGGGATGGAAAGAATGGGGCTGGGGGTTCGGGTTCCTTCTCGAGTTAGGGAGGATCACATGCCATCTCTCCCAAACTCTTCGGTTGATATATGTCCTTCTGAGAGAGCCCTTGCGAAGGGCGGCCGTCGCGAGGGCCGGGGGTACGCAGGAGGGCGTCGTCGAATGCTTTGAATGGAGTTTGGCGGATGTGACGTGGAAAATGGAGCGGCGGGAAGAAGGGAGGGGAGGGAATATATATGTATAGAATATAGAAGAACAGTAGGTCGAGGAGGAGAAGGGTGGCCGGACTGGAGTGGGAAGGGAGTTCTTTAACCGAGGCAGAGGGGGCGAAACGGGGCGCTCTGTCTGGCAGGAACGGGTGAGGGGGGGAGGGAAAGATTTTTCAGCGACCAGACTATTGAAGTGAAGAAGAAGAAGGGTGGATATTGAGGGAATAAGTGCGAGGAGGGGGGACTTTCTATTGTCTGTGACGTAATGGTGTGTGTTTGGTTTCAGATTTCGTACCAGAAACGCAATTTTTAGCATCATGTTGGGCTGGCCACAAAAGATGCTCTCATGTCTCTTCTTTTTTTCTTTGTTTACTATCCGTCTCAATTACCTTACCTAGTCAGAAACTTGTCGTTGGAAATATTATGTGCTCTTGTGTATGTCTTACGGTAATTTTTTCAAGGCAGATTTCACGGCAGCGATTTGAGTGCAAAAATAATAATGGGTAAAGAATCGTTCAAGTGTCGCCATTTATTTGTAATTCGAATTGCTGGAGAATCAATAAAATTTTCTTGTTATCGCACTTTTGAATTTCCCTTAAAAAAGAGACTCATGTCCATTAAAATGATTTCAAAATGAAATTACGCGTGCATGCTTATTTTTCCAAGAACTGTCAAAAGAAAAGTGACGAATTTTCATCGTCGAAAAACTTTGTAAATATAAAATTTATTCACGATTTGTCACTAAAGTAGCATTTTTGACCATAAATACCATACCATATTCTGTAAGCTTAAAATAGAACATTATTTCGTATTTTATAGATAATGTTAAAAAATCACAAGTAAATGATTCCTATCATCCTATCATTACACATTCTCTACGTGTCTGGAATTATCAAATTCCCTATTTAGGGACGCTTTTTGCATGCTACATGAGTATTGATTATTTAAAGACTTATTGAAAATTGACTGCTCTCCTTCTTTCCTAGCGTTCGACTATGGTGCAACTCAATGGAAAAGAAGAAATTTTAACGAAAATAAAGAAAACATTAGAACATAGGTGCAGCAACCACCGTTACAACCAATTTCAGAGTGGAAGTTTGACATTTTGTCTTTGTCTTTCTATTATGGATCAAACTGGACGTGGAGGGGAGATGGATTCAGTTAAAATGTTACGTGAGACTTATCGGCATCTCTAGGGGGAAGTTTGACGGGGGTGTTAAGCGGGGTGAAGCCTTCCTTTGGGGTCCGTACAGTATTTCTTAAACGTCTTTGGATATGAAATGCGCAAAAAATGCAGACTGAAACACTTGTAGATGAAGAATAACGCTGTTTTATAGAGAGAGATACATGGTTTGTGCAAAAATGTAAAATGATTTTTTTCCGCCGACGTGGACGACTGGAGTGGGACAATTTGTAGCGGGATGGGTGGTGTGAGGCCTTAAAAAAGCAGCGCGGCCCACGTCAGTTGCGTGTTGGCCGTTACAGCGCCCTGATAACTACGAAACCGTACCCCTGTTCGAGGGTCGCGTCACAAATTCACGACGCTACGTTCCATGGAACAACGATATGCGATAACGTTTTGTGTTACGCTCGGAAAATTGGGTTTAAGAGATACAGAAATGTCTCGAGGAATGGTTTTCCGCCGGAACAGTTTCAGGCATAACATTGTGGAAATCCTTCATGATGAAGGAAGATACTTGGATTTTCCACATGGAGCATTTTTATTGCGACCTAGGTTTCGTTACTGCGTAGAAGCGTAGACCCTGAAGATGCTGTCCTAAAAAGAAATCTAGGTGGTAATAAAAAAATCCACATAAAAAAGCAAAGTGTCCTCTTTCACCATGTCCCGGGAGGGTAGAGAGAAGATTGACGATGAGGAATGCCCTGGACATCCATCAACAACTCAATGTGATGAAAACGTGCAAAAAGTGAGAAACATGCTCAATTATTATTGACCCCCAAGTATCAGGATGTTAGCAGAAGGGCACAATATTCAGAAAACCACAGTGCTTTGCATACTCACAGAAGATTTAGCCATTAGAAAGGAGTGCCAAGATGGTCCTCAAGGTGCTGTCGGAAGACTGCTTGAGGGACAATGTTTCCTTGGACCTTTTGGACGACTGCGATTGAGACCAGAATTTTTCAGAATAAGTGGTTACTGGTGGCAGGCCATGGACCTTTAAGTACGACCTAAGCATAACACATTTTGGACAACTGGATTATGTCATATAGGCCATGACGAATTGCTTGAATGAGATTCCCGTCGATGTCCTCCAGGAAGCATACCACAACTGGCGGAGGCCCTAGGATTGGTATGTCGATACATAGGGGTGCTCTTATGAAGATTTTTTTAAAGTTCGTACTTTGATCTGCAATTAAATTTTATACCAAAATTAATTTGCTTATTTTTGGGACAGACCTTGTACTATTCATTAGGAAATCTACCGGTTATAGTAGGATTATGATGGGCACAAATATCTAATAAATATTTTGTAACTCTAAAAAAAACCCAATTCAACAATCTACGCTACATCAGGTCTCTCTTCATCTCTGTGTACTTCTTTCTTCCCTTCATCCCGTCCAAAATCCCATTTCTGTTACTGTCCTTTCCTCGCTTGGCTAACATTCTCCCTTCTATTACCTTCTTATACATCCCACTGCCGCTCAATACGTCTTTCATTTATTTTTCCTGCCTCCACAGGATTTCTCCCAAAAAAACCCTATTCTCACCCACCGTCCCTACTACTTCCTTATTTGTTTTCCTTTCGGTCCATTTCACATTTTCCATTCTTCTCCACACCCACATTTCAAAAACCTCCAATCTACGTCTATCCTCCTGCTTCAGCGACCATGTTTCCGCGCCGTACATAGCTACGCTCCATATAAGAGTTTTTACGAGTCTTATCTTAACCTCCCTACTCAACGTCCCCGTCATCAATTCCCTCCTCCTTGAGAAAGCCTCCTTGCCTAGTGCAATTCTACACCTTACGTCCCTACTACTTTGACCGTGTTGGTCCAAAACAGTTTCGAGATACGTAAACTGTTCTACCTGCTCTTTTTTCCCCCGCCTATTTTAATATTTAGCTTAGCCTTTTTCTTTCTGGAAAATCGCATAACTTTTGTTTTACTAATATTGATTCTCATCCCATATTTATCGCACTGAACCTCCAATTCACTCAGCAATGCTTGCAACCCCTTGGCTGACTGAGCTACTAATGCTTGGTCATCAGCAAACCTAACCGATTTTACAAATTCCCCTCCGACTTTCATTCCTACCTCCAGTTCTTCCCATGCCTCTTTAATCATTTCCTCAAGATATATAGTACGTTGAACAGCACCGGTGACAATGGGCAACCCTGCCTTACACCTCTTCCTTACACTGCCCATTCGGACTCTCCGTTCCCCACTCGCACCTGAGCAATCTTAGACATGTACCCGACATTTTCTGATGGACAGACCTCGTATAGTTTATGAAAAAAATACCACGCTCGTGGCAGATTAAAATCACATTGTCACGCGTAATACAAGGAAATATGTCAAGGCACGGTAACCACGGAATTGTTAAGCAGCGTTTTTACGATAAGATGTTTTTGTAGGAGGAACTTCGTGAACAATATTTTAATATTATCTTTTTAAAAATGATCCAAATTAATATTTAAATTTGAGTAATTTGGATTAAGACGATAAAATTTTGAAGGAAAAGTACACATCGATATCAACTCCTGGGAAGTTTTTATCTGTGCTTTGAAGACTGTAATGAACCGAGTACTAATGCGGCATATGAATGAAACAATTTGGCGTAGAAAGGCATACTTTGAATGTTATAATTTAGTTAAACGATGAGATAAAAACCTGCTAGTAATATACTGATGAAAGAAGACACTATGCTTTTGAACATAGAACATTTTTATTAAGACCTAGGTTTTGTTCCAGCGTAATATCTTCGGGCTGAAATCATCAACCTGAAGATGTTACGTTGTGACGAAATCTAGGTCGTAATTTAAAATCGAGTTGTCGAGAAGGGTCATAAGTGTAGATTGGAAACTTTTGAGATGTGAGTGTGGAGATTGGTTGGAAAAGGTAAAATGAACGAAAATTGAAAAATGGGTCGGAAACGTGGTCGTCGAGCGGGGCCATAAGTATAGATTGGAGATTTTTGAAATGTGGGTGAGAAGAAGGATGGAAAAGGTAAAATGAACAAACATTGAAAAAAATGAAGTACTATGGAGGACATAAGATTGTTAGGAGAAATCCAAGTAAACCAGTAAAGGTGGTTTCACAGAATTTTTATTGACGATGGAGTGTTAACGAAAGTGATAGACGAGAGAGGCAAACGAGGTAGGGGGAGGAAAAGGATAGGAATGTTGAACGGATTGAAGGAAGTTATACTTGGTAGAGACTCTGCTTATTGCCTCGTAGTCTAGTGTATTAGACTATGTCTTGCTAGATGATACTAAGAAATATAGAAGTGCTGAGTCCCGCGTCCATCCAAAATCCACCTTAAACTGTGGACTATAACATCATTAAAAATATTTTTGGGTGCGTGTGAATGCCAATTTTATTGGAGAATTTACAAACAATATGCATGACTTACGTTTTAGTAGCAAATTCAATGTACGTATTTGATCCGAAGGGGGACCTGGGAAGGAGGGAGAGAGACGGCGAGTGTGTTGGTAAGGGGAGGTTCGGGAGAGAGAGAGGAGGCAACCCCCGGAGGAGTTATCAGGGACGAGGAAGGTACGATAGTGCTCAAGGAGTGACTGTAGGGGGAGTCAGGGATGAAGGTTCGAGGACGGGTGTCAGGGTGTGCTCTCCTTGGGGGGAGACAAGGGGTGGCGGAGTGGTGTTTGGAGAGGGTTTGTATAAACGCGATTTTTAAAGAATGTGGCCTCCCTTTCTCCGCCGGGGGACGCAGGGGCGGCGGTTACTCCATGAAGCGGAAGGAGATAGTGAGCGGTGTGGTGGTGTATCCTACGTTTGGTAACGTCCACCCACCCTAGCACCACCCTCTCAGGGTCTATCGCCTCCCCCCTCCCCTTTTATTTATTGCCCGCCGTACAATGAACTCCTGCGCTCCGTCCTTGCGCCGTCTAAAGAGGTTTTTATTGCGGTCGTAAGTCCGGTTCAGTTTCAAAATCTGTGCGATCCTAAGTTTAGCCAATAAATGATTCAAGAAAAGTTCCAGGCCTGCACGGGTCCCCCATAAGGAGAAGAAAAGGACGAGTGGTGGAGAGGGGGTGGAAAAATAATATTAGGGCTGTTAAAACGAGATTTATGGTCTTGCAAGGGGGGAGGGTGTGGTGGGGGAAGGGCTGTTGCGCTGTTGTTTTTTTCTTCATGCCGAAAGGAATGGAAGCGCAGTTTCAAGCTTTTGAGAGCTGCATGACTTGGTTAGCAAAAAGAAGAAATTGAAAGAGATTTCGCTTCGGTGAACACTCCAACGGGCTATAAATTGAAATAAAAAAATAGGCCGACAGCGCACACTGTACAATAAACATTTACATTGTTAAAATTTATTGCTCCGGATAAAAAAATATCTCTTATTTGTCGGTAATGCCTTGTGTTTTTATGATTCTCCTCGCGGTATGGGTGAACGTTTTAAGGCCAAGTGTATGCCAGGCCGCTTTTGTTTCTCGCGATGGGGTTATTATTTTTTTTTTTGGCGCGCTGGCTCGCGAGGAAAGCCCTTCTTTGGAATTCCCCTTGAATTCCCTTCTGTTTCGATCAATTCCAAATGAACGGAATCCCCGCCTTGAATTGGAAAGGGACGGATTTTGAAATTAAACTGAGGAATTAATGCTGAAAAAAGTAATTCTTTTTCTATAAACTTGGCTTTTTCAAAAGTCCAAAGAGAATTCACGTAGTGAACTTTGAAATAGCTATATTACTTATAAATAAAAGTACTCGAGCTGGTTGAACTGAGCCCAAGTTATACAAACTATTGGATTGTATATCAGGTGTGGGGGAGGGATAGTCAATAATTTTAAAGTATTAAAAAATGATGAAAAAGCATCGATTTTTTAGAGGCAATCGCTTCTAGAAATATATTTCTCTAAAAAGTCCATAATTTAGGTATCGCGACGACCAGAATATAGTTTTTAAGAGATAATAGCTTGAAACAATATCATCAAATCTTAAATTCTAAATATTATTATATTCATTAATAGTTGTAGATTCTGGTCATGTTGTTCAGCAATAGGGACGAAATAAAGAGGTGTATAGCGGTGGGCATTGGTTCGATTTCCTGGAACTTCAGCTACCACCAGGTACATGTTTGATTGTTCGGGTGTGTGGTCTCTCTGGGAAATCACAGGTGGAACTGTGTACGGAATTACCTCTCCCACCTCCTTAATACTCGTATAACGCGTGAACTTTACACGACGCAGACTTAGCACCAGTAGAACTCTAACATCAATAACCAAACCAACCTTTGGACTATTTAGAATGTTTTTGTGACATAAATATTAGTATATAAAATACCAGTTGTTTTTTATATTTCCATGTTATGCCTGTTTTCACCCATTCACGTGTAGTCAGTCCTTCTTTCTTTATAGGAATACAAATTTTAAAAAAGTTACTTATCTCTCTTCTGCAACAATAAAGAGCGCTGGAATACTGACCGTAAGTCCCTGATTTGATTCCGAATGACACCTTTGACACCGTTAGCTTCATCCAAGCTCTATGATATTTCAAGTACCAGCTTTTCAAGGGAAACCACATTCGGCACAAGGGAATTAAGTGCCCCACCCCCTAAATACGCTGGTGTGTGAATTTTATGCACCCTATAAGGCTTAGTACTAGGATCATCTCTAACCTTACCTGTCAAACTAACCTCCGGGGTTGATAGCTTCCGTTACCCATCCCACCTGGTACTTTGCACCCCCTGCTACACACCTTTTTGACGGATCGCGGGAAATTAATAAAGGTTTTGATAATTGTGGTGTTTCTTACCCTAAATCATCGTTATTCCATACATGAACTCTCTTAGTGGATAATAAATTTTTTTATTTCATCACACGGTGTGTTGTAAATAATTCTATTACATTACTTCAGTTGACCAAAGTAACACGAAGAAAGATATAATCACAGCAATGGGATAAGATGGAAGCAACAACTTCAGGATGTATTTTTTATTGTTGTTCGTGAAAGAAGCTTACTGAAAACATACTCGATTTTACTTAGCCATTCGGACTCTTGTAACAAATCAATAATTACCGACGAAAACTACTTTTGATTTGAAAAAGGAAGTTTGTCTTATTGTGTTGTACCTAATTGTACTTCATTCTTCACACATCTGAACCTTAAATATTTCTTGGTTGTATTTTTCCTATTAACAGTCATTAGTTATCTCATTAATTACGAAATATGAATATTTTAATCAGAAACCTCTTGGGTAATTATGGGAAATTTCAGTTATAAAAGCGAATTTGAAGATTATTGTTAAAAATCATATTTTGTTGTAAATTGAAATTCATGGATTGATTTGGAAATAAACGGGTATCGTTCGTACCTGTTCTAAAAAAAGGCTTATTTGCATAGTCAACTCATTTAAGAGAATTGGTTTTATACCTAATTTTCTGCGACATTGTCTCATTTTTTATGTTGTCTTTAGCATTGGAATTGTCCCGCTGAATCAAGGCCATTCCTTAATCAAAACAATGCCAAGAGAGGTAATTCGAACTGCATCAAGTTAATTATTAAAATGTCATTGGTATGGTCCAGGGTATTTAATTAACGTTTACTAGATTGTATACGGGAGGTGATCTTCATGTTCATTTTGGACTGTGAATATTTAGAGTTCTTTTATAATCTTATGCATAGGTCTGATATTAGGAGGTAAAAATTTTGAAATTCTTTTCAAAATTCTGTTTTCATTCAATTTCTGTAGGTTTTTTGGACCCCCCTTAGCAATGTCTAGTTTTATTTCTTTTATCTGTGCCGTGTATACAAACAAATAAGAGGCAGAAGATTAATTAAATGGTCTTGTGGACGATATTCTGAGTGACGGAAATATGGGATCTGAAATTCTCCTACGATCCATACTTTTGTCTTTTTTATTTTCTCTGTCTTTCTCCATCTCAGAACGAGTGGTCCCATTATTTTTATTCCTGGAGAATCGAGGTCGAAGCTGTTCGGTAATTTTCCTCGACTGGAAGCGTACTCTTACGAACGGGAAGATGAGGAGAAATAAAAGCTGCGACGAAGGGACCCCCTGCATGCCCGTCGTCGGGCCCCCTAGGAAAAATAACCTTTTCTGGGGACATTTACCCTTTCGCGTGGACTCAATATTCCGAAAATAGTCAAATGTCGAGCATGTGCACCGCATTTCCGAGATTCCTGGGACTCTCCTGATGTAGAGACGAGCACTTAATTTCTCTTCTCTTCCGCGAGCGTATTGGCTTATTACGAGGTCTTGCATCTGCATTCCCTTGAAAAGGCTTTAAGGCCCCGTTGCCTCCAGCCTAATGCCCTAGGGTTTGACCTCCTGGTTCGCCCGAATTTTTTAAAAATTCCCTCAGCTTTTTAAAATATTTTTTTGCTATCCACTGTCGTTGGATGGTCAAAGTTTCTCTGCTGTCCACCGATGACCATTCAAGTAGTTTTCACGTTCCCTCAAAACAGTGGCAACCTGAAAACCACCTCGTGCTTAGCATAGCGTCATCGGATATCCTCCGCAGTTTTAAGTTTGTGTCGTCAACTAAGTGCGGTGCGTTTGAGAAGGGAAGTTGAGAAAAATCCCAAATTTTGCTTTTTTTCATTTGATAAAATTCAAAACTATAAGGATAGTATATACGGAAGTTCTACATATTTGGAATAAAACTAGATGTTTCAGATCGGGGATCCTAATTTAGAGATCTCTCGCCCCTAGAGGGTTCAAGGTGACCCCCTGTGGGTGCATAACCTAAGTGTGTAAAGCAATGTAAAGCAATTTTCTTATCTCTGTCTACTCTGACCATTTTGGTCCAGAATACTTGCGAGAGAGGTAAACTGTTCCACCTAATCCCTTGTTCTCCTTCCTGTCCATTTTACCTTTTCCATTCTTCTCCATGCCCACATTTCAAAAGTCTACAATCTGCTCCTATCATCCTGCTACAATGACCATATTTCCGCGTCTAAAAAAACCGGCTACATTTCCAAGTTTTAATGAGCCTTTTCTTAACAACCTTACTCAATATCACTATACTTGATTATGAAATATGCTTAGCCAAGAGCAATTGTTTTTCTTATTCCCTTCCTACTTTGACAATTTTGGCCCAGAACACTTCCGAGATATGTAAACGGCTCAAGCTACTCAAGTCTTTAAGCTCGTAATTTTTATATTACATTCATTTTTTTCTAATAAAAAACCACACACAATTTTTGTTAAATTTACATTTATTCACATCTCATTAACATAGCTCCGATTTTACAATGCGCTCAGGACACTCACTTGAATTTCGAAAATGTCCGTGGCACAACAGCGGGACAGAAGGACCTGCGACGCCAACGCCATCTCGCACCTTCATTTTACTTATTAGTTTAATCCGTGTGACTTCATAAGTACCATTAGAATTATTTTCAATATTGAAAGTGATTGGACCTATCACAATGCGTGGAAATAAGGAAAGAAGACTACATTAAAGGTTGCCATCATTACTGTGATGGAAAAGATGTCGGAATTGTAAAAAAATCATGTTTATACAATACTTATCTTAATTTTCGACACGATGAACATTTGTACCTAAGAATAACATGCTCCATCTTCACTTATATTTTATACCAAATTCCATTCTATGCAACTCAATTGTTCCATTTTTTAAATACATAAACATCATAATTTGTCATTCAGTGGCGTTTCCATATTAGTGCAACATTACCCTCTTCGCACTTTAATCCGCACCACTTTCCAGAATTTTTTAGATTTTTTCAAGTAATTACCGACACTGGCAGACACTGAATATTAATTAATACATTATTTATGTATCTTCACTCACGCAAACATACTTCCACCAAATACTGCTGCGTATAAATAGACCGTCATAAATATATAATTAAAAGCTTCAAAGCGCCCCCTCACAAAAGTCCACCGAATATCGCACAAAAGGCTTTTGATAGACAATTGAATACCCGAACCGAGCATAAAACCTGTACCTCACCGAAATTGCCAGTCTTGGGTGCTCCCGGGTTAAGGAGAGCATAAGCGGATAAAAGAAGAAAGACTAGTCTGAGAGTCTAAGATTTTCTGAAAAAATCGAAGATGACTTCATACATTTTAATTAATTCCTTTCTTAAGTGAATATGCATCCAAAATTTTGCTGGAATTAATTCGTAATATTCAATTTTGTGATCTCTAAAAACTTTATTTAAATTTAATTTAGTGGGACAACATTTCGCTAATTGCATAAAAGTTAGAAATAAGCAATAAGTAAAAATTGGCGATTTGTTAACTGAAAGTATTTACAAAATATTTCATAGCACTTGGCGGTTTAAAATTATCGACTGCTTATTACAGTTTGAGTGTAACATAGAGATGGAGGATTTTTTGGCAAAATGTATCTTATTGGCAAGCACCACAAAAAATGTGTATTCTTTTGGTTATAATTTTATTATATTGGTGATATTTCTTCCTCCGGGGTTGAAATATCGAATTACTCAGGGAAATTAACTACTCTTTTGCCACTAATATTAAATTCGGATGATATTAATGGTTATTTCACCTACCCTTCCATAATGCTTGCGGTTTTTTTCCCTTTTACGGGTAGTGACCTAACACCCCCAGCCACACGCCCTTGCAGCGGCTTGCGGGGCATTATGTAGAATGTGCTTAATTAATCGGTTTTAATGCCATCATTTCCATTGTACTGGTAGGTAGACGTTAGCGTGCTTCGCGAGCAATCGAAATTTCTTTTCTTTAAAACTTTGTTCCTTAGATTATAATATAAGAAGGTCTATTAAAATTAATCATATTCTGTAAGGTTTCCCAGAGAATAGAATAATTGTTCATACCATTAGTGCGGGGATAATGTATTGGATAAGTAATTGATGACATAATTTTCACATACAAAGAATAACATTCCTCTTGAAAATAGGACATATTAAAGCATGAAAATCTTTATAAAATAATAGGCTACGAATATTATTAAAATTTAAAATATCAAAAAAGAAGAGAGGCTAAAATGTTAGTGAAATATTACAGTAATGGTCGAGATATGCTGAAATTAGGGTATCCCACTGCATTTATTACATCCGAGATTACCCTTGAATTTAAAACTTAATATTGAAATGATTTTCATCTAGGAAGATAATTGAACCACCACATGATGTCAGAAAATTAACATTTATGCCGTTTTACCCAAGTCAAGTGTTAGCGGATGATGTATTGAGGGTAACATTTCTTTATTCCAGCGAGAAAACCGGCTAATAAATAGGCTCTGTGGTTGTTCAGGCTCAGCGTAATTCAATTCACCGTAGAGTTAACTAGCGCGTTTATTAGACAAGGGATCGTGATTTAATATCCCACTAGGTCTGTTATTTACTCCTGGACTTGCTGCAAAAATAGCATTAAAAAAAGTAATGACCGTAATTTAAGTGATTCCTGAATTAGCACAAGATTAATCACTCGTGAATTATTTTTCTTATTCATTCCTCGAATGAGTTTCATAAGAATTGGTATAAAAATACAAAGAAAAACAACAAATAAAGTGGAGACTAAATTAGAACGTATTTGTATTCGATTCCCAACACTTTTTTAAATGGAATGGTATCTTCTCGACATTTTTTAAATTTATATGTATCCATTATAATGCATAAAGCTAAATTGCTCCAACAATTGAGTTTTGTTGTTAATGATATATAAGGCGAATATTCAATAAACGATCTAATTATATGTTTATATTCCTTTTTTATTTATATGAATATAAACTATTAACAAAGTGATCAACCTGAAGGTTGTTTTGGTAGGTGATGGTAGAGTTCACCCAGTACTAAGCCCGACGGCATGTAAAATTCGCACATCAGGGTAGTGGGGCCAGTTCCTTTCTCTGTGCCGGTTATGGTTTCCCAGGAAAATTCGGTCCCCGAAAAACCACACAACTTGGGTGAAGCTGCAGGTGCCCAGAGTGCCTTGCCCGGGAATCGAACCCAGGCCCTCCGGTCAGTAGTGCAACGCTCTATGTAATATAAAAACTTAAGAAGAGCGAACAAAATGTTAACGGAAAAGAAGGGAATACATGTTTGTTATATTCTAGACAAAATTGAACTAAAACCCAGACATTAATTCATCGTTGTTATATTCATCAAATATCATGAACTCCAGAGTGGATCAGTAATCTTAAATGTTTTATTCTTTTGGTATCAGCCGTCCACTCTCACACATCCCTATTAAGTGTTTAAGATAAAGTTTTTTTGCCTTTGAAAAATATCACTAGGTAAAAGTTTAATAATATAACCATTAGATCCGAATTACGGTGGCATATAAATTGAGACAAAAGAGTGAATGAATTTTCATGGTAAATTCAACGTTTAGTATTCCCCATAAATAATTAAATAAATAAATAAATAAATAAATAAATAAATAAATAAATAAATAAATAAATAAATAAATAAATAAATAAATATAAATATATATATATATATATATATATATATATATATATATATATATATATATATATATATATATATATATATATATATATATATATATATATATATATATATATACACACACACACTTGGAAAAGACGCTCTCCGGCGACGCACAAACACACTAACACAAAAAACACCACACACATAGAAACATAAAAGAAGGACACTTACATTGGATATTTACGTTTCGACGGCACGGCCGTCGTCATCAGAATCTGTTATATATGATTCTGATGACGACGGCCGTGCCGTCGAAACGTAAATATCCAATGTAAGTGTCCTTCTTTTATGTTTCTATGTGTGTGGTGTTTTTTGTGTTAGTGTATATATATATATATATATATATATATATATATATGTATATACTTAGAATAGTCGTTATATTCTTCGATCCAACTCTGGCATTCTCTCGCTATATGGAATATGTTATATGTACTTATTCTGCATTAATATGCTAATTGTGTATAGTACTTATAACTTAATTAATTAATGACTGCCTCATAATAAAGTCAAATTTGTACCAATATTTTAAATATATATCCAATTCTAATGGAATTGAGTAGTGTCAACGCTTACAGGTTAAGAAGAATGGCTAATTTGCCAGGGGTAACTCTTTCAGCAAAAAATTATTTCTCGTTGTTATGCAGCCCTGACTGTATTCCCTCCTCTACGGTGTATTTGCCATAACTGAATGAATTTTATCTGATTTAATTCAGTCATAGGACATAGTTCAAAGCTATGATGTGGCGTGTAGTACTATTTCTTAAAGGAAACGATCACTCTTGGGGATACGGAACTATAAATAATGACGTAAAGGTACTAATCATAGGTGATCACTGACCTGCCTTGATCATTTTGATGCAATATGCCATTCAAATTTATCGATAGATAAAAATAGTTTCATTTTTTTCTGTAGCTCATACATTTTTAGTTGAAGATAATCACAAATGCTATAATTTCGAAATTGTTTAATTCCACAAGTTAAATGTGCACATTGTCTCTTCACTCATATCTTGAAGTACTTCAATTATTATTTGGTCAGTAGGTATATCTTATTTTCATCATTTCATCAATTAAAGCGTTCTTGTGGCGATTATATTGGTGCGATGCTAGTGTGATAGCAATTTCATTACATTGTTTCAAATGAATCCTGAATCCAATGTGGAAACACTGAAACAATGTCCACAACTATGTCGAACGTCTCAGATGATCAACGGCACTCGGTCGCGTTCAACACCATTTACAACTAAGGATCTGCTTCGCACCTGCGATCGTATTTATTATCATCAATTATCGTACGAGAAAAAAATACCTTTTAAAACTATCTGTTCTTCAATCTCACAGATACGTGACCTGATCTACCATTATAAAATGGGACCTGTAATATGTCTTTATCATCCTCACATTAGTGATCTACCTCAAATCTACGCAGTAAATTTAAACTATATATAACACTACATACTAGTGGCTCCCATCCTAATTCTTTCAATAGTGTCGTGGCACTGCCACCTAGTTCATAAAAACTTTTCACAAGCCTAGCTTCTCTAGGCTGCACTCGATCTAGTGCAAAAACTAAGCCTACCTCGTGAGGATCCCATACACCCTCAGCGTACTCGTGGTGGAGCCTAGTTGACGTAGCATAATAGAGTTCTTTTACACGGTCATTACATTCCCCAAATACATGTACCCTTCTTATGGATCCCAACTTTTTATTTGATATTCCTCAAATTTTGCAAATGGGTTTTCCACAGGATACACCCAAATAATTTCCCGATTTTACTTTTGTAATATTAATTTCTATGGGATGTAAATGTTTTTGGGTGGAACACTCCATTAATTCATCGAAATTTTTTCAAATATAATCGTTACTTCAATCAATATTTATCCTTTCTCTATGACCCGTGATCCCTTAATTTTAATTTGTACATTAAATCAACATGTTTACATGACTTTATGAGGATACATCTGTATAAAGATGTTACAAAAATTATGTTAAATAATTTTAGAGGCTGTTTATCCTGTTTTAACACTCAATGTGTATGCTTTTTTTCTCTTGTGTTCATGACAACTACTTTTTTCCTTTTTGAAAATTTAGAAAGTTATAATAATATATTAATTGAATCGATTGCATTTTTTATTATTCATATGTTTTATTATCTACATGTTTCTATAGATGTTTATAGAATGGTCTTTTAAGATGAATTGATTAAATGAACAGATAAAATAAAAAAAATACATTTATGGGGGACGGTCAAAGTATTTCGAAATGTACAAACTGAAAATCAAAAAAAGTCCATCCATCAAAACTCCCTTTTCATTCGAATTGAAATTTTAGAGAAATAAAAATCTCTCAAGTTCGAAATGACAGCAAATTAAATTTCAGATGCAATGATGACATTTCAGTGTAGATATACCAAAAACACCGTAAAGTGGGTTGTTTGGGACAACAATATTGATTGTGGAATTCGCACTTCTCCTGTACGCCGTGTTTCCGTCAACCGTCGTCAGACTGGGTTGCATTGCGGAGACCACTATAAGAGTCTCAAATTTGATTGTTTGCTATTCACGGAGAACGGGAGAGTGTTGGGTAATCGAGGGGGGAGAGAGAGGAAAAGATTAGTAAATTTGGAGGGAATAAGGCTAGGCAGAAATTATGAAGAGTTGAAAAGAGTCCCATTGTATGTATAGCTTTTTGCCCTTAATTTAGCATTAGTCAAGTCTAGGAAGCGAAGTAGTAAATCTCTTCAGAATTCAAAAAAAATGTCTTACTTAGCTTTTCATTTCTTTTGATTACAGTTATTCATGAAACATACTGCACTGATAAATATTGCGTCAAGAATAGTTGATATCGTGATTAACCATTAACTATTATCTCAATATATATTAATACAATTTAATGGAGGGCAGTTACGATAAATTATATTCAAATAATATCTTGATAAAACAAAAATCATTTATTCATCATGCGTAAAAGTTTATTAATTAGTTATTGTATTTGGTTTGTTCAGAAATTCAAGTTATGTAGTGATCAATAATTCACATTTAGTCTTTGCGAGGAAAGTACCAACTGGTCAGAAACAGTCACCAATACATGAAGGTTATTTAAGTCGGTACGCTGAAACATTAGAAAAAATTAAACAAAATATGAAACGGCTATTTTAACTTAAAATGATTAAAAAAATATCGCAAGTCTATATTCTACAAAGTTGAGTAGTTCAATAATAAATCGACACGGGCAACAAAAAAGCAAAAAAAGCATGGTGGAAGTTGGGGTGCGACCATGTAGAAAGTTTGCAGAGGAAGATTGTAATTGGTGCGCTTTACAACAAGATTAAAACACTATCGGGTAATGACACAGAAAGATCTGTGCTAACAGTTAAAGATAAGTGGAACAAGATAATAGTTGTCATAGAAGGAATCCAAGAGAGATGGAAGGAATATATAAAAACACTGCATGATTAAGAACTTAGGCCGACAAGGTTAGACATAGGAAAGGAACAAGACGTAGAAGAAGATAGTTTAGCTCCAGGCATACTCGACGATAAAACAGAGAGGGGATTAAGGGAGATGAAAGCAAATAAGGCTGTGGGGGTAGACAATATTCCTGTAGAGCTATTGAAATGTCAAGGAAAATGACGGAAGAAGACTCAATATGGACTGATTAGAAGCATCTATGAGGAAGGAATCTGGCCGGAAGATTTTGTGAGATCAGTGTTAGTTCCTATTCTGAAAAAGGTCAAGGCTACGCCATATGAGGAACAATAAGTTTGATATCCCATACTGCTAAAGTTGTTCTCAGGATCATCAACAAAAGGTTAGAGAGTAAGGTAAATGATTACTTAGAGGATGATCAGTTTGATTTTAGGAAGGGGAGAGGTACGTGTGATGCCATTGCAGTAATGAGAGCACTAATCGAGAGGAATATAGAATACAACCAGGACGTATTTGCCTGTTTCGTAGATTTCGAAAAAGCGTTTGATAGAGTGAATTGGGAAAAATTAATGCGTGTATTGCAGAAAAAAGGAATGGATTGGAGGGACAGGAAACTGATCCGTAATTTGTACATGTCTTAGACTGCTCAGGTGCGAGTGGGGAACGGAGAGTCCGGATGGGCAGTGTTAGGAAGAGGGGTAAGGCAGGGTTGGCCATTGTCACCGGCGCTGTTCAGCGTGTATGTGGAGGAAATGATTAAAGAGGCATGGGAAGAACTGGAGGTAGGAATGAAAGTCGGAGGGGAATACATAAAATCGGTTAGGTTTTCTGATGACCAAGCATTAGTTGCTCGGTCAGCCAAGGGGTTGCAAGCATTGCTGAGTGAATTGGAGGTTCAGTGCGATAAATATGGGATGACAATTTATATTAATAAAAAAAGGTTTCGCGATTTTCCAGAAAGAAAAAGGCTAAGCTATATATTAAAGTAAACGAGGAGAAAATTGAGCAGGTAGAACAGTTTACATATCTCGGAAGTGTTTTGGACCAACACGATCAAAGTAGTAGGGACGTAAGGAGAAGAATTGCGCTGAGCAGAGAGGCTTTCACAAGAGGGATTGAGTTGATGACGGGGACGTTGAGCAGGTAGGTCAGGTAAAGACTCGGTGGTGAAAGGCGAATTGAAGGCAGTGGAATATTGAAGACGGAAATATTGGGGGATTATTAGACAAACGTAAAAAGGTAGTAGGGTTTCACAAGGATTATAGAGTAAGGATGTTAAGAAAAGACTAAAAAAATTTAAGTAAAAACTTTGATATGGAGTGCGTAGTTAAAAAAATGTGCGAAAACGTGGTCACTGTAGCAGGAGGATTGAAGTAGATTGGAGGCTTTTGAAATGTGGGTGTGGAGAAGAATGGAAAAGGTGAAATGGACCGAAAGGAAAAAAATAAGGAAGTACTAGGGATGGTAGGAGAGGGGAGGGGTTTGCTGGGATAAATCCAATCGAGGTAGGAAAAACGGATGTAAGGATTGATCGACAGTGGGATATTGAAGACTGTAACAGAGGGGAGAATGCTAGGCAAACGAGGAAAGGGCAGGAACAGGATAGGGACGTCAGTCAGGATAAAGGGAGGAAGGAGGTACACAGAGATGAAGAGGGACTTGATGTATGGGAAGAGTAGGTTGTCGAGTTATATATATATATATATATTTATGTGTCCCTCCCATGGACTACAACCTTGTCGTGGTGGAAGGGCTTGTGTGTTCCGATGACCCCTAGAGCTGTGCTGGCGGGAGTAAAAATAATTACTCCTGGAAGGGTCACCCATGCCAGATAGGTCGAAGGTTAGGAGCCAGACGAAAGGTAGTCCACGCAGCGTCTGTTCCTCAGTGAGGCGGCTGCAATGGCGTCTGACCCCAGTGGGGCGGCCATTAAGTGATGGTGTCACGTTAAAAACACTATTGAGGAAGGCAACGGGAAACCACCTCAATTATCATTCCCAAGAAAATATGATGGACGCAAAACAGAAATTGAGTCCTGGCAACTGCGGGACTCGGCCCAAGGGGCCGTGTGTCGTGCCCGGCAGCGGGGGAGGCAAGGCTTCCGCGGTCGTCATCCCACGAAATCCTTGCGGGGGAGAAATAACAGCAGCAGGACAGAAGATGCAGAAGAAGACGAAAGTAGTTAGAATAGGAACCTGGAACGTCAGGACAATGTTGAGGAGAGGCAAATTAGAAAATATTAAGCGAGAGATGGAAAGAGGTAACATAGATGTTTTAGGCCTCTGCGAGGTGAGATGGAAGGATAGCGGGGATTACTGGAGTGACAATTATAGAGTAATATACAGCGGCGGGGACGAGAGCCAACGAGGGGTTGCCGTAATTTTAAATAAAGGGGTAGGAAGAAGCGTAGTCAACATAGAGCAAGCGACAGATAGAATTTTACTCGTAGAGATTAAAGCAGAGCCGACGAACTTGGTCATTATTCAGGTATACATGCCACCGAGCAACCACAAGGAGGAAGAAGTCGATAGGATGTATGATGAGTTAGAGGATATCATCGCGAGTGTTCCTGCAGGGAAACATTTGATAGTGATGGGGGATTGGAATGCGACGGTAGGCGAAGGAAGAGATGGTGGTGAGGTGGGGGACTATGGGTTAGGCACGAGGAATGAACGCGGGGAGAAAGCAATTGAATTCTGCAGGAGACAGGGGTTAGTCATCACTAACACATTGTTTAGACACCACAAAAGGCGTAGGTATACATGGAAAATGCCAGGTGACTCAGAAAGGTATCAGTTAGATTATATTATGGTTAGGCACAGGTTTAGGAACAGTGTGATAAATTCGCACAGTTTCCCAGGAGCGGATGCGGACTCTGACCACAATTTAGTTGTTATGAAATGTAATGTTCGTTTCAAGAAGATAAGGCAAGGGCGGCGGGCTAAAAAATGGAATTTAGAAGCAGTAAATGAATTAACGAGGAAGGAGTATCAGGAGGCTGTAGAGAAAATGATGGATGACGGTAAAGAACTGAGTACTATCGAAGAAAAATGGGAATGTATCAAGAAAGGGATATTGGAAGCCGCTAAAGACACTATAGGAACCGTTAACGGGAAAAGGATAAGGAAACCATGGGTAACGGATGAGATGATTGCAAAGATGGATGAGAGAAGAAGATGGAAAAATGTAAACACAGAGTTAGGCAAAATGAAGTACAAAGAGTTAAACAATAAGTTGAGAAGGGCCACAAATAAAGCCAAGGAAGAATGGTGGAAAACGCAATGCGAGGATATGGAAAGTTTACAGAAGAAGGGTGAAATTGGTGCTCTATACAGCAAGGTTAAGTTATTATCGGGAAGTAAGAAGGCAAGATGTGTGCTAACAGTTAAAGATAAATGGGGTAAGATAATAGTTGAACCAGGAAAAATCCAAGAGAGATGGAAGGAATATATAGAAACACTGTATGGTAAAGAACTTAGGCCGACAAGGTTAGACATAGAAAAGGAACATGACGTAGAAGAAGATAGCTTAGGTCCAGGCATACTCGACGATGAAATAGAAAGGGCATTAAAGGAGATGAAAGCAAATAAGGCAGTGGGGCTGGACAATATTCCTGTAGAAATGTTGAAATGGTTAGGGAAAGGTGGGAAGAAGGCCATATATGGACTGATTCGTAGTATCTATGAGGAAGGAATCTGGCCGGAAGATTTTGTGAGATCGGTGTTAGTTCCTATTCCAAAAAAGGCAAAGGCTTCGTCATGTGAGGATTACAGAACAATAAGTTTGATATCCCACGCAGCTAAAGTTATTCTCAGGATCATCAACAAAAGGATAGAGAGTAAGGCAAATGATTACTTAGGGGATGATCAGTTTGGGTTCAGGAAAGGAAGAGGTACGCGTGATGCCATTGCAGTAATGAGATCACTAGTCGAGAGGAATATAGAATACAATCAGGACGTTTTTGCCTGTTTTGTAGATTTCGAAAAAGCGTTTGATAGAGTGAATTGGGAAAAATTAATGCGTGTATTGCAGAAAATAGGAATGGATTGGAGGGACAGGAGACTGATCCGCAACCTGTACATGTCTCAGACTGCTCAGGTGCGAGTGGGGAACGGAGAGTCCGGATGGGCAGTGTTAGGAAGAGGTGTAAGGCAGGGTTGCCCATTGTCACCGGTACTGTTCAACGTATATGTAGAGGAAATGATTAAAGAGGCATGGGAAGAACTGTAGGTAGGAATGAAAGTCGGAGGGGAATTCGTAAAATCGGTTAGGTTTGCTGATGACCAAGCATTAGTTGCTCAGTCAGCCAAGGGGTTGCAAGCATTGTTGAGTGAATTGGAGGTTCAGTGCGATAAATATGGGATGAGAATCAATATTAATAAAACAAAGGTTATGCGATTTTCCAGAAAGAAAAAGGCTAAGCTAAATATTAAAATAGGCGGGGAAAAAATAGAACAGGTAGAACAGTTTACATATCTCGGAAGTGTTTTGGACCAACACGGTCAAAGTGGTAGGGACGTAAGGAGAAGAATTGCGCTAGGCAAGGAGGCTTTCTCAAGGAGGAGGGAGTTGTTGACGGGGACGTTGAGTAGGGATGTTAAGACAAGACTCGTAAAAACTCTGATATGGAGCGTAGCTATGTACGGCGCGGAAACGTGGTCGCTGAAGCAGGAGGATAGACGTAGATTGGAGACTTTTGAAATGTGGGTGTGGAGAAGAATGGAAAAGGTGAAATGGACGGAAAGGAAAACAAATGAGGAAGTACTAGAAATGGTGGGGGAGGAGAGGGGTTTGTTGAGAAAAATCCTATGGAGGCAGGAAAAATGGATGAAGGGCGTATTGAGCGGTAGTGGAATGTTGAAGAGGGTAATAGAGGGAAGAATGTTGGGCAAGCGAGGTATGGGTAGGAACAGGATAGGGATGTTGGACGAGATGAAGGGAGGAAAGAAGTACACCGAGATGAAGAGGGACCTGATATAGATTAGTTTGCTAGGTGGGGAGTCACAAAATGTTTATTTGATAATTGGGTACATCCAAAAACCTACCTTAACCGGTAGATTACCTAAAAAAAATATTTATGTGTGTTTGTTTATTTCTGTGTGCGCGAGCACAGCTATGTTCAGGTATTAGTTCATACATGTAGTTTTATATATCAATAGGTGTATACATTGCCAGTTTTTAAATACAATATGCAGTCTAATGCTTTTAAACAAGCAGGTGCATTGAAAAATTAGTGGGCTCTGAATGGTACGAAATGGTCATTTTCATATACTACGCACGAAACCCAATTATTATGACTATCGATTTATCTGATTTATTTCGAATTCGGATTATATCTCTTGGTTAGTATCACCGTCCCGTTTCGCTTACGCTCCACGAGACGCCTCTTCCGTGGTTATGTACTCGAGCAAATGTTTTTTACCGAGTCAAGAAGAAATTCCAATTTTTTCCGTTTTTCGAAAGGCTTATCCTTCTTCCACTCCAACCCTTCATTCGTGCGTGTGTCTGCGTTTTGGAGCAGTTGGGTGCTTTGAAAGTAGTGTGGAGGCAGGAGGAGGCGGGTGTGGTGCGAGAGACTGATGATCTCATTTACCCCAGGAATATTTTCTCCTAGCCCGCCCCAGTGACTCGGGCCGTCATCTCGACTCACAGCGGACGTCAACACTCGCTCTTTCCTCTCCCGCACATCAACACCTTTGGATTTACCACTCGCTCAAGTCAGTCAGTGAGTGAGTGCATCAGCGGTTCATTGAATCGCCCTGCTGGGGCGCCTCTTAAAGGAAACTAGATGGGTGGTGGCGCGAGAGTTGATCGCCCCCTACCCCGGGGCCCCCTCTCGCGGCACCCACTTTGAAACGATCCTGCGGACGGACTTCTTATCCGCTCCACGTCATCCACCCTAATGAGCGCATCATGGGGGCCGGGAGGAGGGGAGGGGAGAATCAACGCCCCCGTCCGCTTTGACCGTCGGTGAACTCACCGACTGCTTTTTCCACACACACGTCGGTCACCTCCACCTTGCCATTCCCCGTCGACACTTGCCCCTCTCCCCCGCTCTTTCGTCCACTTGGCTACACTCGAAGCGACTGATGTTTAGACAGGTCTTGCAGATGACGAAAGGGGCGCACGCCCCTGCTAAGCCGGGTGGAATGTGTGTAAAGAGAGTAAAGGACGCGTCGAGAGCAAATAATCCAGAGGGATCGCTGTTTTAGTCCTCACTTTTTCATCAATTACGAATACATCAAATGAATATTTTAAATCTTTATTTTGTAGCTCAAACGATAGCGTGGGTACGCAGGAAGATATATGACCCAAATTTAAGCGTTTAAAATGCCACAGTTTTAGGCATGACTCGGCGGAAATCCATCATGATGAAAGAAGACATTTTGCTTTTCCACATAGATTTTCTTTTTTTACGACCTAGGTTTCGTAACTGAGTAACATATTTAGGTACCTGAAGATGTTAAGCTGTAGGTCGTAAAAAATCTGTATGTCATAGGAAAGTGTCTTCTCTCATCATTTAAAATGCGTCAGTTTCGAAGAGTAAAAACCAATGGGTTGGACCAGGATTCGAACCCATACCCTTCGTTATTTGGTAGAGTGCTGTTGCCAATTAAGCTACAGAGACATCCTCTTAACAGCTAAAGCACTCGATCGGACAACGAAGACTAAGGCGAATAATTTTCCCACCCTGAGAATGATGCACATTAATGCAAAGTAGCGGATGACTATTAGAGTTCGTGTCTGCGGCAGTTCTTTGAATTTAAGCATTGTACATGGCTAAATAAGCTATTTGTATGGATTAGTTTTAAAACTTTGTTTAAATTATTTGAAGCAATAACAATCACAATACTGACGACTGTACCATGTCCGTGATTACTTCATTTCGTTTTGAGTGTAGCACTATTCGCTTTGTGCAGGGGTCTTATAAACCCCACTCATTTATCATAAGACATGACAAAACTCTTACTATTTGTTATGAGAGCAATTATTATAGAGAAATATCTTTCTTCTGTTATTATGTTTCACTAAAGCTGCTCACAATTTCAATCGCCCACCTCTCTGTACACCTTGTTCCGATCTGAATAAAAGTTTCACGAAACGAAGTGTGCTTCAACAAAAGGCGTATGCACGCCCGAACTTCCATAAGGATACGCTGTTAGGATAGTAGTGAATGAGTCTTTGTCTAAATTCAATATCACCGTAAAATGGGCATTAGATCCTTAAATATCGGTCGAAACTACCGATATATCAGTGAAATTCCGCGAATGCGAGTATAAATGATTGCGTATACTATAGTAAGTTAATGACCAATCACCAAAAAAATCAACCGACAAAGATTTTGAACTTCATATCCCCCTTTTATCCGGCTCGAAGGGAAACCAATCACACTACCGAACCTTCGTCATGAATTTTCACAGCGAAGAGGAGTCTTATGAACTAGGAGTTCCTTTCTACGGGTCACGACGAGAGCACGTGAATCGACTGACGATCTCGGAAAATTCACGCCACGCGTAGTCCGATTTTATTCGAAGCTCCACGAAGCAATCAACGACCTAAAGTTACAAGTAAATGGATAATAATATAAAATTAATTTTATTACCATTTTCGTATTTCAGTCCCAGACACTATCACCTATCTAAACTAGGATATTTATACTACGAGGGTAGAATGAAATGTAATACACATATGCTTGTAGACCACAAACAAAAATAAATAGCAAGATCGGGTAAAAATTACATTAAAATACAATTCTTAAGTTTCAGAGCCATATCTTTATCTTGTAACATAGTCACATTTAAGGCTAACACATTTCTCCCAACGTGTAACCAGTTTTTTCATTCCGTCACTGAAAAACTCTCCCGACTTTTCTCGAATCCAGAGCTTGATAGCCGCCTTCACCTCATCGTCTGAGGTGTAATGACTACCTCTGAGGTGTCTCTTGAGTGGAGGAAAAAAACTCGCAAGGTGCAAGATCGGGGGAATAAGGAGGGTGTAGAATCGGTCCAAATTTCAGAGCCTCTCCAGTTGCGCGCGAGATGTGTGGACGAGCGTTATCAAGTAGGAAGATTATTGGCGCCGGGCTGCCTTTAACACGACAAACTTCTTCCTTGGCTTGGAATACATTTTAAGTGAGCCTTTTCCAGGCTCGTAACCGCGAAATTTTACAACCAATAGATTTACACTAGACCTATCAACAGCATCGTCACCATAAACAGCCTTTAAACGATAATGCATCTCAGTAGGAGTCACTTTTTCAGCACTTAGAAATTCGATAACAGCACGCTGTTTAACTCGCGTAGAAATAGCACTAGAAAACGTCTCCACACTTCCGCTTCTTGAAATACACTAAATGAATGAAATGGCCTCAAATATGCGCATGCGTGCTGAGAGGGAATGTAACTTCCACATGCCACCAGGAGTGCTTCTGAAGGTCATTTTGTTTATGGTCTACAAGCATGTGTGCATTAGTTTTCAGCCTACCCTCGTATAATATTTTCCCTCGTATTTATGATCATTGTGTATTTCTCATTTTTTAATGAGACGGTATGCTGTAAGCTAGTTCTTTAATTATTTTTTTGTATCATGTTCATATGAACGTGAGTTAAGTGAATACCTTAAAACTGCGCTATAATTTCGATACATAGTGCCAATGCCAATTTTCTTTTCCCAATGCGTTGTTTTTATGAGTGGCATACAACTGGAAGCATGATACCAGAACGCAACAATATGGCGCAACTATATTGTAAATATGGCCGCCCCAATTTCAACATACATCATAGTGAAACAACGTTCTCTCATTCGTTTAACCAGTGGTAAAGGGGGTGAGTAATATCTTAATTCATCGACGAATGAAAGTTCAGAAAAGTGATGCACATATTCCACTTTAGTAATCAAGTCGGGTCCAGAAGTTCTTAAGCAGTATTATTTCCGAATCCGACTCTCCTTAACCAGGTCAGGCACACACCTTTTTGCTACTGCAGAGGCTTTTAGAGCAGTTAAAGCTATGTTTATTCTAGATGCATGAATCCTTGAACTTTCGAAGCCCTGTAATACTTTTGTTGCGCACCAAGAGGACTACACATGAAAACTGTATGAGTGAGAACTTTTAGTGTTCAAGAAATTACGAGATAGAAAATATTTCAATTTTAATGTTTTGTCATTGGACTTACCCACGTACAACCGGCTCCTTCTCCAGGTGGACGAGCACAACAATCTTGATTTTTAATTATTTCAGGAAACCTACTCCCTCTTACTTATTGATTCACTGAATTATTCCATAATGCTTAATTATTATTTTAAACCTTCGTCTCTATCACGGTCTCACATTACTGTCCATGCATTCTCTTCTGCTCCTGTGACTCCTAATACTTTTATCTTCAAGAATTTCTTCGGGCACATTCACCCGTGACTTTTTCGGTTTAAGTACCTCTGACTTTTGTAAAAGCATTCACTCTCTTCTCATATATGTTTATGTTGATGCAGATTTCATTTTTCTCTCTCGGTATATCACCAAGCAACCTTCTTGCATCCTACTTTCTTACTTCTTATATACACAGTCATTCAAATTCCACTATTTTTTTACCGTTTATTTCTCTTATGTTTGCTACCCGCACTCTTCAAGTAAGTACTCCCTGCTCACCGCATTTGACTGATATTTACACTAAGATATACTGCCAAAACCTAGTTTCGTCTCCGTGCCAGAATGAGGCGGGTGGTGCAGTGTTGTGCTCTGCCATATTCATGCCTCATAAAAACGTTCTTTTTCATTTTCTCCACATTGATTTTCTGCCGGAATCCGCACGCCAGTTAAACGTATTCATTATGTCATCAAATTTCTTAAAAGTATGCCAAGATGCACAAAAGCATTAACTTTTTTGCTTATTTTGCCTCTACCCTTCTTAAGCCAATCAATTTTTCGTTTCTCCTTCTTTCAAATAGAAGTACATGGTGCGTTCCAAAAGTAATGCAATTATTTTTTAAAAGTAATTTATGGAACAAATTTGCACAAACACTCAAAATTCTTCAAAGTACTGCCATTGGACCTCTACAGATTTTTTCAGCGACACTGCCATGACCGTTACGCGACCTGGAAGGAGTCTACGGGGACCTCTCGCGAGGTCTTCGTCACGGCTAATTGGATCTCTTCCATGGAGGAAAAACGGTTTCCTTTCAGGGCTGCTTTAATCCGTGGAGATAAAAAGAAGTCTGCTGGAGCGACGTCAGGATTATATGGGGGTGGGGAAGCGTTGTCACTTAGTGTTTGGCCAGGAACCTGTACCGCTAATGTTTCCAATCTAGACCCATACTCTTTGACTCAGGGAAAGATACAATTCCCCGGCATTTATGCTCCTTATGATGTATATACAGGGCTGGGATGTATATACAGGGCTGGGATGTATAAACAGGGCAGGGATGATGTATATCAGGTGGCCCCCTATACAGGGGGGCAGCGATGGCACCTGATGCTTGGCCAGGAACTCGCGGACTTGTTGCGCGTTGTCATGATGGACCTGCCAGGTAGCGGAGATGTCTTTTCTCGACCTATTGGCCCTTTTTTGGAGTCTTTCCAGCACATCCACGTAGTAGGCAGAGTCAACTGTCTGTCCTTGAGGAACAAACTCCTTATGGATTACTCCTTTACTGTCGAAAAATACAATGAGTATTGTTTTCACTTTTTTTTGCTCATCCTTACATTTTTGGGCTTGGGGGACTGGTCGGTGTGCCTTTCAGAGCTTTGACGTTTTTTTTCTCGGTGGTATTAAAAAACCCAGGTTTCATCACTATTGATAACGTTGTCCAAATAATCAGGTTCATTTTCAATCGTTTTAAAAAGCTATCATGACATTTCTACTCAGTTGGTCTTTTGGTCGTCTGAGAACAGCATGGGCACGAGCTTGGCGCACACTTTCCTTGTCGTTAAATCTTCAGCAACAATGCGAAACACAACAGTAGAGGACAATTTCAATTCACCTTGATACTCAATCGACGGTCTGAGGTGAACGAGTCTTCTTAAAAGCCTTTAACCACCTTGAAACTTGCCAGTAGGAAAGAACAGAGTTCTCGTATGTCTCAAGAATCATTTTCTTAGTATCCTCAAGAGATTTTTTCAGTTTAGCACAAAACTAAATTTCATAACGTAGCTCGATCGTTGATTCCATGTTTTTCGTGACACGGTCGGTGCGCAGAGATTTACAATAACTGACGTCCTGCCGCTTCCATGGCTTGAAGAGTACTGTCTCTTCTTTTGCGGCAAATACTAGCGTCCCCCCACCTACTTGGAGAAGTTTGATTCCATTCTGACCAAATATTATCGGCACGGGAAATAATTACATTGCTTCCGGAGCGAATCCTCTATTCTGTTTTCTCCTTCTCTTTCCTCACGAAAGATGCTAAGGCTCTCCGCAAACATGATTTCCTCTCAGAATAGTCTGCATGAAAATGTGTGATGCCGATGGATGTTATGTTTTAATACCACCCTAAAAATATTCAAATCGCTTGGATCAAAAGCCAATTTGTAATCTTGTTAAATTAGGAGGCAGAGTGCGTGATTGAGTGAGGGGGAAGGAGCTGGCAGGAGAGCGAAACTAAACCGTCAGAAAAAGGTAGAAGAATTTAATCTGCGAGGTGACCCGCCCGCTCTATCCCAATCTCATTGTTGTTTAATGTAATTTTTTTCGAATGCAAGAAGAGTTGACAGTTTTAATAGAAACAATAAAATAAAATGTTGGTACAATTACAAGGGAAAACGAGGACTAAAAAACTATGTTTCTTATCGCGGTCGTTTTTACTTACGCTTGTCCGTTACGTACATCGAAATTCGTCGTCAGTTGACGGAAACATGCGGTGATGGTGTAAGGGATGTGAAAACAAAATATGCGTTCGCGGGTGCGAGATCTCAAGGAAGGACGAACGTTAAGTGATAACGATCCCAAGACGAAGCCTCTTGGCTTAGGCCCAGCAGCAATTTTCGAGTGGAAAAAAGGAACCTATAAAGGAGCGGCCATGGAATTATGGCAAAGATGTTGTAAAAAAACATTCTTACTAGCAGACGAGAGAATCATGTTGAGAAGTTACAGAGGTTTTTAACTTTTAGGTATGAGTTAAAGCTTGAGAGAAAAAAGTACCGCGAGGTATATTCAAGTTTTGAGGTTTCCATAGGAAAGCTCAAAACTTAAAGTTACCTCGTAATCATATTTTGTTTAATTCGGGTACCAGTAATTTTTTACTACTATCTTTGGAGTCTGAATTAATAAATATCTACCTAATACGTAAAATATTGAAATAAAATCTTTGAAAATATTATAATATAAATGAAGGGGTCATCGTCACCTATGACTTTCAATCATTATAATCATCCTTGGAGCTACCGCACTTTTAGGGACCCTGGTCTCACAAACTACTGCCCTCCAGTCTTTTCGGGTCCCTGCTCTTATCATCCAGTCCTGCCACATTTCTATTATATCCCTCCACCTCCTTCTAACTTCTTTTTCTTTGGTCTCCCTCGTTTTCTCCTTTGACATGGATTGCAAATCAGATACTTCATTGTCACACTGATGTTGCTCACCCCATGCATTTCCCATCCACTTTATTAATCCATATTTTTTTTCTGTTACTATTTCTAGTTCAGTGATTATTTCCTGACTTGATCACATACCCCAAGCTGCTGTCTAATGCACTGCGCCATAATATATTTTTCTTAATATTTTCCTCACCTAACTTTCCAGTATTTTCTCATCTATTAAGACACGTATCCACCTTTCCACTCCTAGCATAACTATCAGTCGTTTAACCGTTTTATAAATAATGAGTTCAGCATTCAATCTCCATATTTTCTTTAAGAAACACACTCTTTGTCATTCATGACTCTCCCATTACTAATGCTATCTCCACGCCTTTAGGAGTCGGCATATTCCTCCCCCTCCCCCCGTGGAAAAGAGGAGGGGCAAGAAGCAGAGATCCAGTTAATTGCATCTGGGAATGCTTAATTCTTCCCCCCTCCCATCATTCCTTTCACACCCTTCCTTAGGCCCCACCACCAGTCCCCACAATCCCGTCTCCTTTCTTTCCTTCCATCTTAATGCCACACCCACCATTCTCTTTCTTTCGAAGCACTCTCGAAAGGTGAATATTGGTTTTTGGGGTAAAGGGAAAATGGCAAACTGACCATGTGGTTTTTTTGATATTGCAGGTACGTACACAAACACACACACACGCACAAAGACGAGCTAAGCTCACAGATACGAGTGGCGAGGTCACTCGCAAGTGTTTTGTTTTGTGCGTGTGTGTGTGATATCGACCCTCTAACACATCCCCTGAATCGCATCATACGATCGGATCCTGAAAGCTGTGTGCGTGTAAGAGATGAAGAGGGAGAGAGAGGGGAAGGAGGGATGCAAAGAGGGAGAGGGAGAGAGTGACCTACTTCTATTCGCGCACCTGCCCATACGCGCCCTGGAATTCGGTGCCTACACGTGTCTGGAAGAGTGCTAAATTATCGGCGGAATTAGTCTGAATATTTCCGAGTGGCGGTTACTGGGTGTGGGCAGGATGTTTGGAGAGGGGATGCGGGAGGTAGAATTGGATAGCTCAGGACCCTCCAGGGGATTCAATTGCTCTCCAACCCAGGGAGGAGCCACTCCCCGTCCCTTTACTCACTCCACGAAATGCCGCGGGACTATTCAGTTAAGGACTCCAAATTGTCCAACACACGCACACAAGTTTGCCAAGCTACGAACTCGGAATTCCCGGAAATACTGGATACTTATTGCACACCAAGTATCATAGAAATTTCTTCTATCTCTCCCATAAAATTACAACGCACCAGACATTATTCGGTGTTAATAAGAATTAATATTTGAAACACCCTCCCCAAAAACTTAGGACGTCATCTACTCTAAATTGATTTTAAATATGTACTCTTCGAACATATCCGTTTGAGCTTAAAAATGAGGATTTCAACTATTTAATATATATCAGTGTATCTATATTTTTATATATATAATATTATTTATATACATATTAATTTAATGATATTTTTAAAGTAATTGAAATCCTCATTTTTAAGATCAAACGGATATGCTCGAAGAGTACATATTTAAAATAAATAAATATATCATCATCATCAGTATTTCAATCCTAGGATGGGTTTATTGCAGCCCTCCATTTGCCCCTATTTAATATAAATAAATAAATAAATATATATGTATATATATATATATATATATATATACACTTAAAAGAACACACACATATATATATATATTTATAGAGAGAGAGAGGATAATTATTTTGCAATGTATTATGCTCAAACTATTTGTGCTAATGTATGTTCATTGTATCTTTATAAAATGCATAGGGACTATAAATATATACGCTAAGCAATAAATCTAAGACATAATTAAATGAAATGCTTTATACTTTTCTGCAAGGCACCTATTTTGCTGTGACCAAACGAGTTATTTTTTTATTGCATCACCTCGTTATGACTTTCTCCTTTGGTGACTCCGTTACAGAAAAATAATGAAATCATATGAACATTGTGTTTTGTCAAGGAGGTGACGACGCTTATTCCTCTTTTACCAGAATGGAGAAAAATGAGAAACACTACTTTAGAATAGGGTAATAAAATGTTACGCACAAGGGTCAGGATATCTAGGTAACAAACAAGAATTTTCATCACCTATGAAATTTAATAATAATTAGCGGAAGAAGTGAAGGGGTAAATTATCAGAGTGATACACGAGGATATCGCGTAAGAAATCAAGAGCCTTAGAACATACCCTAGAACGGTAACGCTCTTCGTTTCACCCTATCCTGGTAATGTGGGGTGAAAAAACAACCCAAATTAAAAAAAATTGTATTTCACACCCATTATGACAATAAGGGTCTTATGGGGGCTCACTTTTTCGTTTTCTAATGTAGAATCATGTGACACAAGGATTTTCTTTCAAAGTTTATCGGATGAGAGGGAAATGAGCAAGAAGCAAATCGCAAACGTAACCCTTTTTCGTTTGGCGCGAGATTTCAACCCGCTCTGCGGTGTTTTTTCACCCCGTTACCGTTCTAGGGTTAAATAGTTGAATGTTTAACGTATCAATGGGTAAAACTTAAACCAAAGAAGAAATCAATTCTATCGGGCTTCGTTTGGAGGATTTTTTGTAATTAAGTGAAAACTATAATTATAATGGTCTGTGGTTAGAATAACGGAATCATTGAAGTTGTAATGAAGTAGAATACGGAGTTAAATGGAAAGATAAGGTAACGAGCATAAAGATCCTACGAAATATGAAGGAACCAACTAACATCACAAGAAACAAGACCGTGAAAAAGAGATGTGTGCATAGATAACATAATGAACTGAGAAATACTTACAGGGCATAACAGAAGGAGTACTAAACGCAAATTCCTAAAAATGAATATCTTATATAGTATTTAGCAGACGTTGGAGTATCTTTGTGGGGTAAAGTTCATATGTAAGTGGAGATTGGCGGAATAGAGAACATTTGCGAGGCACATTTGCAATGATCGCAAATCAGTCAACAGATTGCTAGTCAAGGAAGAAGAAGACTGAAGGACCCCATGAACCCTAACTGAAGGAGCAATTTCACCTCACCCCTTCCTTACCCACCGCAAACCCTCCAGGCCCTCTCTTGCTACGCTCTCCTCTTTACCCCCTCCCCATCCAAAGAGGAGGAAGGGGGGTGAGCGGTCATCCAGGGCCGGACTTCCGGGACCGGACTTTCCCCGCTTTGCCCGGGAAAGGAGGGAGAGAGAAGGCGGGATGGAATTTCAATTTTAAGAAATCTCGCGCGACTCAGATTAATTAAAAACATACCATATAACCTACCTCCTGGTATCACCCCATGGAGGAGAGAGGGGGAGCGGTCCACGGGGATGGCACCCTGAAGAGGAAAGGTCAAAGGGGGGAGGGGGCCAACGACACGGTCCGAGGACAAAAAGAGGGCGAGAGAGAATAGGGTTCATCTGGGACTTTTGTAGCATTAGCATTCTTGGTTCTCGGAACTAAAATGATGTCGCTGCTGCCTGAATTACTGCAGCTAGTGTCTTGAGCTCCGAACAAAAACGGGCTAAAGGGTCGAAGGACGGATATCAGCGCGCGGCCCTTAAGTATTAAGGGATGACTATCGGGGAATTCCTAATGGAACTGAGGAAACCTATGGAAGAATGAAATAATTGAATGAGAAGGAATTTAGTTCTCACGGTGAAAGGTATGTGAATTTTTACTGGTTGATAAGATTCAACCAAGTGTTTTAACCATTTATATATTAAACAAAAACTGTTTCACGCATTATATAATTTTACTCAAGAGAATCAGACAACTTCCGTGCGAAAGCAAATACATTTATAAATGGGGAAGCGAGGAGTTAATCTTACGCTAAACCCAACGAAGTGTGAAATTCATAAATTTTCAGGGTACCAGAGCATTTGTCTCCTTGTCTCTCTTACGAAATTCTGTGAATCTTGTCTCCAACAAAAATATTCAACTCTGAGTAGTTTCCTCCGGAAATAGATTTCAAACGGCAGCAGAAATTATAAGCATTTATTTACTGCAATCACCGGAAAGTATTTAAGGAAGTACTTTTATCTTTTTTTGCCACAAATTTCGCAGGAAGTCTATGATACCTTATGGACAATGGTCTCACATGGGTCCCTGACAGAACTTTTGTATCCTCGTCTAAGTTATAGTCGGGGTACTCTAGTAATAATTATTAGGGGGCGGCTGATAGGTGAGGTCACTTGCAACATGGGTGTGTAATTTGGTGGATGTAGGATTTACAGGAAAATGGGGGAATAAGAGAGAACAGATATCGTGTCGGCATTAGCTTACCCTTAATAACGTAAAGCGCCAAAGGTTCACAATTTAATATCCAATGTGAAGGACAGCGTACTTTACTTGGAGTTCTCTTCACATGGGGTTCAAGTAGGGATCGGGATACCTCTGATAAATCCCGCCACTACATCAAACCTAGAACCTCGACGTGGGAAGCTAGTACACTGCTCAACTCACCACCCTGATCCCCAGTTACATAGAAGCAACATTAGGGTTTTAAACCCGAGACCCTTAGCTCTGCTCCCTTAGATTCCGCATTATTTTCGTTAAATTCTCTTATGCTTTAAAGCGATGTCTTCTTGTAACTATAATTTAGGCATAGCAAAAATGATATTTATTTCTTTTTGCTAACATTTAATAGTTAGTTAATTTCTACTTAAGACAAGTGATTTTTGTGCCTAGTTTCTGTTCAGAGTATCAATGTAAGAACTGAAAACGATAAAATTAAAAAAGGTGATTCCGATCAAACTGTTTGATATCCATAGATTTTGATGAACGCAGGTGAACGTTAATTTTTCAAGTGCGAGAGAGTGATTCATCCAGATCTTTGCGAAAACTCAATAAATTAGGTAGCCAAAATTTGCCATAAGAATGGTTCCTTTGAGTTTCAAATGTATACATTCATGGAGTAATTTTATTTTTGGGCTACTGAATTGTGAGTGTCAAGCGTTTTGAATTCGGAAAAAACAGAAAATTTTGTTTCCATCATTTCTCCATTCATGCAAACAAAATTAAAATGATCCATCATTCTGTTCAATTCTCAAGCATAATTTTGTCTCGATCCACCCCATATTCTTAATCTACACGTCAATGAGTAATTATTAAAATCTAAAGGGATATCATGAAAAAATAAAAAGATTATTTGGTAAATTTGACACTTAGCTCCTCTTTACCAAGCACATCTCAATTTTACGTCCATTTTCGTTTAATGCATGAAATGAAAAGTAAGAGTAAAGTAAAAGAAATACCTCAAAACTTACGCCAATAACAAATTTATTTGTACATTGTTGCATAAGTTGAATCTTCTTTTATCTGTCGACGACTAATGATTCCGAATGCTTACTTTAGCGAATTAAATAAAGTGTATTATCTGATTCAATAGGGCTTGAAAACCTAGCTATAAATTACGTATTATTTACAGTATGGATTCATCCATTTTTTCAGTGCAAAAATGATATTTCCTGCATAATTTAATTTCCACTGTAATTGTTCGTCCTCCCAGAAACATTAAGTAGTTGTTCTGTTCCCCGGCAATCACCGCTAATTTGTGGGTCCAGGAGTGATTTTGCAGTATGCATAGTCCACAATAATAAAATTAAGAGGAAATTATTAACTAATGCAGGAGTTGCATTATCTAAAGCCGGAAGTAATTGCGGTTTTCGACAGTAGTTTTAATTACAGCATCGCTTGAAATGACGTTTCAAAAGCTGTGTTATCAATGTAAGACCCAGTATAACGATGTCAATGCTTTGAATGATGACGTCCACATTTAATGCAGTAAAGTTTTCTTTAAAAGAGAAGGGCAGCAATATGCTGCATTCAAAGGCTCTTATTCTGAAAAGATGTTAATTTATTTTTCTTTCTATTAGAATTAATATATTATGTCTTTGGAACAAAATTTAGCTCGTTGTAGAAACAAGTTATCTGTATCTGACGTCAATAACCTTGACCTCATATAAATATAGTATAATTGGAAAGAAAATATATTTGTATTTGCGAGTATGAATCGTTTTATTTTTAATATTTAACATGCTTACATTTCTCTTGAAGATTTCGTAACGGCTTATGAAGGGTCATATAAATATTAAAAAAAAAATTTTTCCTGATTCCTGCTGCTCATTATGCTTCAAATAATCTCCATGGGGACGAAGTTATTTTAATCCTCTCTCAAAAATTGCAAAAAGGGAACCCTGAGTGCTTTGCCGTTGGACCGGGAAAGATTAACAAGGGAACTGAGTCTGTGTTCACCGGAAACTCAGAAAGCACACGTTTGGACTTATTGCGGAAATGTCTGACGATGGCGAGTGATTGGCAACCGTCCAAGATTATCGAACCGACATAGCTGCTTCATGTCGTCGTTTACTTAACTAACCACTGAATTCATTACTTACTTTCTGCTGACCAGCTGTCCTAGTGAGGGGCGGCTGTTTGCCTTCTTTTAAAGGAATATAAAACGGAAACCTGGTCCCAGTTTCAAAGCCGTATGAAGTTGGCAGGCAATCTTTATTTTTCCAGGAAGTGAATTCCCTGTGAGTGCTTGTTGGATGCCTTCCGCTTGCTAATTTACTAATATTACTTTTCGCGTATATCGTATATGTGTATTGCTTTTCTCTCGCCAAATTTCACGCTGATTTCCAAAAAACTACTTTTATATTAATTCCTCCACTTTTCGATCCCTGTTTTCCTGCGTCCTTGAATAGGACGCAGGAAAACATCGGATCTTTTATTCTGCCCTCTTTCTTTCTTATTCTTTCTATCGTAGCATTCATGGGAAACGTCGACCGCATTAATGAGAGGCAATGAACTTAGAATAGTAGGCCAGGGAAGAATTATGTTCTTCGGAATATTCTCCTGGTTGACGGATGTATGTGATTAAGTGGTCGAATAAAATATGAAACGAACTCAGGAGAACATTTGCGTAGAAAGGAACATATAATGCAAGAGTTTTCCCAAATATAAGTAGAATAATTCTGGGGAAAAAATATATTTCAAATCAATTTAAAAATTGTCAAAATCCTAATAAGAGCACGCTTATGTTTCGACATACCAATGCCAGTGCCTCTGTCAGTCGTGGCATGCTTCCTGTAAGACATCAACAGAACCCTCGTTCAGGCACGGCCTCTTTGACATAATCCAGTGGTCCAAAACGGTTCTCAAAGGGGTTATACTTGGGTCGTACTAAAAGACTAATGTCAATTCACCAGTAACCGCCTATTCTAAAAGCATTCGTGTCACTTTCACAGTGGTTCAAGAGGTCCAAGGCAAGATTGTCACACAAGCAGTCATCCGACAGCACCTTGGGGACCATCTTGGTACCCCGCATTGCTAAAATTTATGAGAAAATAAGAGCAATTCACTGTGGTAATATTGCATTCATTTGCTATCATATTAACCTCGGGGGTTCAATCAGAATTGAGCATGTGTCTCATTTTTGAACATTTTTATTAAACGAACTAATAAAAATTGGGCTATGTGAAAAGAGTGCTAGGTAAATGCGACGAAAAAGTGAAGGAACGATGTATCCTTGCCTTGGTCAGGCACCACATAGAGTATGCTGTCAGTATATGAGATCCTCAAACTATAAATTTGATTTCGGAATTAGATCGAGTTCAGCGGATGAGGGCAATATTTGTCAAACATTGTTATGACCAACGCAGCAGCGTATCCACTTTGCTAGACAATTTGGGTTGGAATTCTCTTACACAGCGGCGTCTGCAATATAGATTAAACTTATTAGAAACATTTAAAGATGGGCCCTTTTCCGATGACATCAAGAATATAATACGAACCCCAACGGTCGGTCGGAGGGATCACGAATATAAGATTAGAGAGATAGACTACAAGACTGACAGGTTTAAAATGTCATTTTTTCCAAGAACGATAAGAGACCAGAATGCTTGTAGTCGAAATCCCACAGGAGTCAGTACATTACAATAAGTATTAACGTACAGGTTAGGGACTGCGCGAGGATATATATATATATGTATATATATATATATATATATATATATATATATATAATATAGATGATTTCCTCGGAGTAATACGGAAATGTTGAATAAAAAACTTAGCAACACACAGCACGAGAACACATAAAAAGAACACTCACAACAATATCTTGATAATTTCGACGGACTCGACTCCGTCTTCTTCGGAAGATAAGAAAGGACTCGTATGTATGTATATATATATATATATATATATATATATACAAACTTGAAAATCCCGCCATACGGCGCACAAATATTCATTCAAACAGAAATAGGTATAAGTATATATATATATATATATATATATATATATATATATATATATATCTTAATTCAAACATAGAAATTGGTATAAGGAAAGGGGATAGGAAAACACATAAAAGGCGAACACAGGACATGTGGGGAAGGCGGTTTTTTGAGCAGATCACGAATATAAAAATATTTCCTTAACCGGGTTTTGAAAACCGGACCTTCCACTTGCCGGGCGGATGTGCTACCAATTAACGAACCAAGGAAACCTAATGTACTCTGAGATCTGCGATGTTTTTAAAACGCCTAAGAGCTCTGAATCATTTGCCAAAGGAAGGCTTTAGGGAGCTGTTCCACCCACCAAGGGAGAAATAGACAATACACACAAGAAGAGGGGACAGTTGGTTAGAAAGCATATAGTACTATAGAGAATAGGAAAAGTACGTTTCGTGGCACGCATAGCCAGAAGAAGAGATGAGCCACATTGGCCAAATACACATTCAAATACGAAGTCCCGCCATACAGCGCACAAATATTCATTCAAACATAGAAATAGGTATAAGGAAAGGGGATAGGAAAACAAAAAAAAGGCGAACACAGGACATGTGGGGAAGGCGGTTTATTTGAGCTGATCACGAATGTAAAAATATGTCCTTAACCAGGATTTGAATACCGGACCTTCCAATTAGGTAGCCTGTAAACACGTAACCTATAAATTAGGTTTCCTTGGTGGTGTAATTGGTAGCAAATCCGCCCGGCAAGTGGAAGGTCCGGTGTCCGGTGATCACCTGGGTGCTTTTAAACATCACAGATCTCAGGGTAATTTACGTTTCCTTAATAGCTTAACTGGTAGAGCATCCGCCCGGCAAGTGGAAGGTCAGGTGTTCAAATCCCGTTTAAGGAAATATTTTTATATTTGTTATCTGCTCAAATCCGCCTTCCCCACCTTTTCTGTGTTCGTCTTTTATGTTTTTTCCTATCCCCTTTCCAAAAATATCTATTTCAATGTGTGGGGTTTTTCAAATAGGTGGGGGAAGGTGGGGAGAACCTGTAAGAAAAATATATGTATGTTTTCTAACAGGTTCCCCCCCACCTTCCCCCACCAATTTGAAAAACCCTAACCCCACTCATCCCTTACCCTTTCGTCCTGGTGCTACACCCCCTGCCACACATTTTTTGGTGGCTCGCAGGGTATTTATGTAGATGTAGAAGAGGGATCAAGTCCCGTCAGTTACCCATGGACATGGGTAACTGACGAGGGTCGCATTGGTTTCCCAAGATCTCCCATCACTTATCCCATCCCTGCTATCTGCATTGGTGGCAAAAAATCATTCTACTGATATTTGGGACCACCCTGTATAATTGTACGTTTTGAGGGATATGTTCCCTTTCGCCGACATGTGGAATATTGTGTAGATGTAGATGCATACGCCAAACAAAAAAGGCTTTAGGCATAACGGTAGCCAGTTCATTGGAGACTAATTAAGGATGGAATAAAGTGATGTAGTGGACTAATATTTCCATTGAAAGACTAATGATGATGACGATGTCTTAATGCGTTATTACCATTGCCGTTAAAGAACATATTCGTAATGTACTTGATTTATAAATGTTAGAAGAGAATCTGATACGATCACTGGCTAGACAACAGACCATGCTTTTGAATCACACCTCAGCACTAGATATTTTTATTTGTGACTTGCATCCCGTTTGGTTTAATATTTTCCGCGTTCTTATCTCAGCCTAGAATCTTTAAAAAAATTAATGATTTTTTTCTATTCTTGCTGTTGCAACAATCATTTAAATGGCTTCTGCTTTGAATATCCAGAAGAAATTGATAGAAGGCTAAAAACCGCGATTCGGAGATAGGTGATCACATCAATTCTTACGAAATTCCGCATAAGCTTGGGTCGGATAATGGAGAGGGTCCCGTCCGCGAATGCATATCTCTTTTGAAAATGGAAAGAGAATGCTGCGTTGTGACTAGCTTTCACTGGAGCGTAAATCGAAACCTACTTTTTCCCCATTACCTAAATGAGTTTGGTATTTTCAGATATCGCGAAAATCCGCTGTGACTTTATCTCCTCATAAAACATGGTGAATCCACCGGAGAGGGTGAATTTTTTCGCATAAAGAAATTTTTGTTGTCGTTCTAGTCGCGAATCTATGTGCGAGGGTTTTTACTTGGTTTATATCATGATTAAGAACGCCATTCACCAAATGGCTTGTGATGAACCGGCTAGTATTTATATGAATCCCTTCGACCATTTTAAGGAGTACCTTCTTATTATTGAAGACAGTAAAAAATATAGCAACTTTGTGTTAGTGTTAGAAATTTCATCTCCTTTATTTCTTCGTAAGTTATAAACGCAAATAATTGCAGGGATATATAATTCTTAGTATTTTTTGGGGTCATTTAATTGACGACATTGATGTGAATGTTTATTATTCCCTTGTGATGTCTGCCGTAAACTTTTATGAACGCCAAATGAACACATAATGAAAGCAATATTATGTAGTGAATTTTGCGAATAGTTGCTACAAATTTAATGTCAACTGATTTGTATCACACAGTGAATAAGAAATATAACAATGAAAAAAAGAGAAAGATTTGAGTTCTCACTAGAAATCACTCGGGAAGATAAGATTGGTAAATAATTTGAAAGTTTAAATTAGTGTTGAAAGTACTTTTAATAACTTGACTTTCAGAGAACTTTAGTAAATTACATGCAGCAAAACTGATACGATACATGCCTCTCGGATGACCATCATTACACTGGACAACTATCTTTCGGGACTGATGGATTAAAATTTTGAATTAATCATAGTACTTTTTACTTCCAAAGTCACAACGTTAACATAAAGGTCTCCCCTAGTCCTATTCGAAATTCTATTTTGGGGTACTGTGATAGGTTTTCACAATACGATCTGCTCACTTCCATGTTGGTACGGGATGCATGTGTCCGTGGGAGAAAAGGTGAATTAAAGACCTGGAAATGATTTAGAGAAAATCCACTAGTTTCGTAAAATACTCTATCACAACTTAGCAATCGTGAAGGGTGTTTGTCATACACGTGCTATAATAGAAGTAGCCTTAACAAAAATATATTTATGGCGTCTCTCAACACCTTGCATGAAAAGTATAAATTGTTGATCAAAGTTATTCTTGTTTCATTCTTGATTAAAAATACACCTGAAAAGCGCTCTCCCAAAGTGCCATTACGGCAATGGAAAGAGGAGATATACTCCATTATTTTCACAATTCAGTATATTCGTTTAAAAGGAGCCTGGCGTTGGAAACTGTAATATACCAGGTATAGGCTCAGAATAACTCCTTATGTAAGATCTAGATCTCACCGATATTCTGTTCGATATTGGTTCATTACTTCTTCGCTAACAAGACTTCTAGTTTTGAAAACAATTTTAATTACTTTCTACAGTTAGTTTTATTTTGTCCGACGCCTATTCAAAATGTTTTAATGGTTAATGGTAAAATATGCTTATTAAGAAACAATTGTACTTTCTTATTGAAAGGTTCCTCCGTTGGATCTCAATTAATAGGATTAAAATTAAAAATGTAGCCTATTAGATGCAAAATAACACCTCTGGGATACCTTCTTATTACGCACAAATTTATTAAGTACGTCTGAATTAAAATCAAAATTATAATAAAAAAGAAAAAACTATAATATAATCCGCAATGAATCATTTTATATTCAGTAAAACGCTTCCTAGTCTAAAGCTCCTTAATAAACGCATGCTGACGCCAGGGAGTATGTTGAGAGAATGCGAGAAAACTAGTTATGCACGCCAAAATATATACATATATATAAAGATGAATATATACGTCAACAAGCATATATTATTACAGTGGATAATCTACCGGTTAAGGCTGTTACCGATAGATTTTTTGGATAGACACAACAACCAACTTACTATCTTGTCTATCCTAAAAAATCAAATTCCAACATGCTACTCTAGAACAAAGCATCTCTCTGTGTACTTCCTTCCTTCATCCCGTTCAACATCCCCATCCTGTTCCTGACCTTTCCTCGTTTTCCTAACATTCTTCTCTCCATTATGGTCTTCAAAATTTCACTGCCCATCGCCTTTGCTTTTCATCCATTGTTCCTGCCTCATTAGGATTCCTCTCAAAAAACCCCTCTCCTTGCGCACCATATCTTGTACTTCTTCATTTTTTCTCCTTTTTGACCACTTCAGCTTCTCCTTCCTTATCCACACCCAAATTTTAAAACTTATACCAATAAACCATAAGCACAATAATCAACACCAGAGTCGGTTTGGTAGGTGATTGTAGAGTTCACCCACTAAGTCTAATACAGCTTATGAAATTCACACATTAGGGTAGGGGGGCCGTTCTTTTCTCTGTACCGGTTCCCAGAAAGATGTGGTACCCAAGAAATCACTAAATATGGGAGGAGCTGAGGGTACCCAGAGAGGCTTGCTCAGGAATAGAATCCGGACACTCCCTCCGGGTCACTAGTCCAACGCTCTGCCCCTGTACCACCGTGACCCAACATACATGCATGTATGTTGGGTCACGGTACATATATGTGTTTCAATGCATGCATCTACGAGGGTCATCCGGAAAGTAGTACCCGTTCGTGAAATAAAGACACAAAAGTAAATATTAACAAACATAAAAAATTTTTAACTTTAATAAAAAATTTTATTTGAAAGAGGATACTTTAAACTACTTCTCAACATAATCTCCAAGCAAATTAAGGCATTTGTCATAACGTGTGACAAGTTTCTGTATTCCTGCTGCATAGTCCTTCGCCGCCAGCTCATTGAGATACAGGGTCACTCCTTCTTTAAGTTCTTCATCGCTGTCAAATCTTTTTCCTGCCAAAAAGTCTTTAAGCTTTGTAAAGAGATGAAAATCTGAAGGAGCCAAGTCCGGGCTATACGGTGGATGGTCGAAAGTTTCCCATTTGAATTGCTGCAAAAGTTTTTGTGTTATCCCAGCTGCATGAGGCCTGGCATTGTCATGAACGAGAATGACACCAGTAGACAATAGACCTCGCCGCCGATTTTGTATTGCCCGCCGTAATTTCTTTAATGTTTCACAATACGCATTGGCATTAATAGTGTCTCCACGGGCCATAAAATCAATAAGCAATACACCTCGTCGATCCCAGAAAATGGTTGCCATGAGTTTCCTGGTGGACAGAACTGTCTTGAATTTTTTTGGTTTGTTTGGTGAATGAGCATGATGCCACTCCATTGACTGTCGTTTACTCTCAGATGATGCATAACAAACCCATGTTTCGTCACCAGTAATTATGCGACTCAAGAAAGAGTCTCCTTCATCAGAATAACGTCCCAAAAACGTCAGTGCTGCAGCCATACGCTTGGTTTTGTGCTCATCTGTAAGCATGCGAGGGACCCATCTTGCACAAATTTTTGCATAATGCAGATGGTGTTTAACAATTTCATGAACAATTGTTCGAGAAACATTGGGAAAATGCTCACAGATGTCATCAATTGTGACGCGCCGATCGTTCCTCACGAATTCGTCAACTGAGCTCACCAGTTGGTCTGTAATGACAGACGGTCTCCCCGAACGCTCATCGTCGTGTGTGTTCCCCCTCCCCATGTTGAAGTTGCGACACCACCGCCGAACAGACGACTCGTCCATTACATTGTCTCCATACACCTCCTTTAATTGGCGATGAATATCACATGGGCGAACGTTTCTTGCATTGAGGAATTTAATCACTGCCCTCACTTCACAACTGGCGGCGTTCTCAATTTTTTTTAAACATTGTAAACAATCACAGAAACAACACAGGCAATGCTAGCGTCACGCAACTTGGCTCAGAGAAGGCAGACAAGCCACTGAAGCTATCTGACCTCGTCCAGCGGCTACTCGCGTCGTCAGCACTTCATGCGGCACGAACGGGTACTACTTTCCGGATGACCCTCGTATATTGGGACGCCTCCGTTAAAAGTTACTGCTGCGGTATCTCCCGCAGTTTCTTGGAATTTACATATAAGTATATAAAAAAACCATGAACACAATAATAATCTTGAACGTCGGTTTGGTAGGTGATGTAGATTTCACCTAGTACTAAGCCCTACACGGAGTTTGAAATTAACACATCAGGGTAGGGGGGCCAGTTCCTTTCCCTTTGCCGGTTATGGTTTCCCAGGAAGAACTGGTATCCGAAAAATCACATAGTTTAGGAAGAGCTGTAGGTACCCGAAATCGAACCCGGGCCCTCCGGTCAGTAGTACAACGGTCTATTGCGGTTCGTATGTATTTTTCGGGTACCAGATCTTCCTGGTAAACCCTGGCCGTTTCCGGAGAAGGAACTAAACAAAATGATAACAACATGTCTTTTAATTTTTCATTATATTTCGATTTAGTTGAAAATCGATTTCAACGTAAATTGCAAACATTGATTTAATAAATTGTCACCAGCAGTGAAAATACTCTTTATTACTCCGGGGGCCACGGCGAGACCCTTTTGCGGTCAGAATTATGAGTGTCCACAGTAGTTCAGACCAGATCCGGACTCTCCGACAACTTCACTCCCGATTCAGGTACATCTACGTGCTTGGTTGTTTGACGAAGGGTGTGAAACAATCATAGTTAAGTTCTAAATAGCCAAGTTCGCCGGGTCGCTTCGCCCACCACTCCATTTATCATCTCCAGTCCCTTCAGGCACTGAATAAATATGGACATGGCGCCCCCAGCTCTCAGCTACTGCGTCCTGCCTTCCCGGATATATTAATTATCTGAGTGCCAAACGCGTTGGCCTGCCTATCTTTTGTCCCATCCGTAAATGTAAGCTTTCACCGCGTGCTAAATTGTAGCAAAGCTGTGGTTTCAAGACCTGTTCTGCTGTGGTCAAGATTGAGATTTAACATCGTAGTTCTATACATTTTGCTGGTTTATTTTTTTAATCAGTCCACTGGTCGAGGAAGATATTTATTTGATCGACCAAACGACTAAGCGCACTTGCAATAATGAGCCTCACCTAGAAGGGTACCAATTATCGAAGAACCACACGGTAAATGTTTTTTTCCCTGCAAATCCTTTCTATCTCCCTTCATAACGTTTAACATCATAATATTTTCCTCTCTCTTCCTCGAATTCCCGACGCTATCCCCTTTTGTTCGCTTCCCTTATTTTCTACCTTCTTTAAATTTATCCATATGAATCTTTCTCATGCCTTATCATGCCTGGTGCTTCGTATTTTATTTTTTCTTTCTATTAATGTTATTTTTCCCAAAATTCTATATGCCAACATCTCAATATTCTTAAATGAACGCTAACACTCTGACTACAACGATTCGAGTCGCCCATCAATACAGAATTGCTCTTCATGTCAAAATTTTCAAAATAGTTTATTATCTCCGGTTAATTTCTAAGAATTAAATTCCTTACTCTTATTTACAGCTTCTTTACTCTGTGCTGTTCTTATTTTAATACCCTTATTGATTTTTCAATTTTGGTATGGACAAGCTCCTAAATAAGGTCAGGGTCTGCTATAGTTTATTGCCTATATCTTTGATTTTTAAATTTAATTGCTTATTTGCTAGGTTATCCAATGAGATGCAAACGATGTGAGAAAAATTGATTCACACTTTAAATAGTTTATGTGAATTTTATACGGTTGATTGGTTGGGATTTGGTGTGCTGAGAAAGGAGGTTCTGGTTTAAAATCCCGAGTGGGGTCTCAAGGATCCCAATTTGTGAGGGTCATGTGCGGTATTTCGGGAACTGATTCATTCAAATTATCATAGCGACTATGCTTCTAGGAAAAGGAGCTATTCCCCTCCCAAGAAGACCAGTTCCTTCGCGGAATCCACAAGTTGTAGCTAAACTTGACTTATTTGGTAATTAAAAATGAAATTAATTAGAAATTAGAAATTAGTAATTTCCATGAAATACAAACGGTTTTGGTAAATCCATGGAATGTTGTTATAATTTCTAATTACTAATAATAATAGAATAAAATGATAAATTTTATTCTGTAGGAAAAATTAATGAATGAATTCCCGCAGATGATACTGATGTGAGTGGCAAAGAGCAATAAATATCATTGCAGGACGTGAAACGCATTAAAGCGACAAAACACAGAATTCAAGAACAGTGTTCTTTCCGAAGGGATTGGTGAATTTAACTCTATAATCCAAACAGAAACTTCTGGTTGATTACTGTGGTTTTCGAGTGGGGAATGATGCATTCGAGCTATATAAAATCCCGTTTGCAGGGTCGATAATGACTCGAGAAGACGTGAGTCATGTCCCTGTGGCGTGGCGAAATCCATTGCTGCTACTTAAGCTAGCCTTTCCGAGATGGTGGCCCTATTTATTTGATGACCCTAGGCCCTGGCGCGCACAAAAGTCCCCAGACATCCGTCCCTCTGTCCGGGAAACCTCACGCCTGTTCACACTGAGCACTCCGGAGAGGTCGCCTGCCATTCTAGAATGCGCTCTCGTACCAGGCTTTAATGGCGGAGGGGAGCAGTTGGGGGTGAATGGATTTTAGGGGCTGTCCTGTACCCATTTGGCTACAGTGTTTACGACGGCAATGTTTTATTCCATACTGCATTGACTCATTGATCGATGCCAGTTTAAACTAGTTGGATGCGAATGAATTTATTTTTAGAATTTTACCCGCTGCAATTAAAATCCTTCGTAAATTTCCACATTTTAACCTATTTTTAGTTTTGCAATCGGTGCTGGTACCTACATACGTTGTAATGCCGTAGATTCCTGCCCTAATTACCGGTTAGCTAGGATTGTTTCCAGAGGTAATGATACTTAGGTACCGGTACCACCTATGTTGAAGATACCGCACTCGCCTGTTTCGTATCCAAATGTTACAAATCTAAAAATCCCTTATCATTTACAATAATGGCACGTATACGATATCTACAGGTATACATGTATATATACATATATATATATATTTTTTTTAGGTAATCTACCGGTTAAGGTAGGTTTTTGGATGGCCCCAACTATCAAATAAACATTTTGTGACTCCCCACCTAGCAAACTAATCTATATCAGGTCCCTCTTCATCTCGGTGTACTTCTTTCCTCCCTTCATCCCGTCCAACATCCCTATCCTGTTCCTACCCTTACCTCGCTTGCCCAACATTCTTCCCTCTATTACCCTCTTCAACATTCCACTACCGCTCAATACGCCCTTCATCCATTTTTCCTGCCTCCATAGGATTTCTCTCAACAAACCCCTCTCCTCCCCCACCATTTCTAGTACTTCCTCATTTGTTTTCCTTTCGGTCCATTTCACCTTTTCCATTCTTCTCCACACCCACATTTCAAAAGCCTCCAATCTACGTCTATCCTCATGCTTCAGCGACCACGTTTCCGCGCCGTACATAGCTACGCTCCATATCAGAGTTTTTACGAGTCTTGTCTTAACATCCCTACTCAACGTCCCCGTCATCAACTCCCTCCTCCTTGAGAAAGCCTCCTTGCCTAGCGCAATTCTTCTCCTTACGTCCCTACCACTTTGACCGTGTTGGTCCAAAACACTTCCGAGATATGTAAACTGTTCTACCTGTTCTATTTTTTCCCCGCCTATTTTAATATTTAGCTTAGCCTTTTTCTTTCTGGAAAATCGCATAACCTTTGTTTTATTAATATTGATTCTCATCCCATATTTATCGCACTGAACCTCCAATTCATTCAACAATGCTTGCAACCTGGGGTTGACTGAGACACTAATGCTTGGTCATCAGCAAACCTAACCGATTTTACGAATTCCACTCCGACTTTCATTCCTACCTCCAGTTCTTCCCATGTCTCTTTAATCATTTCCTCTACATATACGTTGAACAGTACCGGTGACAATGGGCAACCCTGCCTTACACCTCTTCCTAACACTGCCCATTCGGACTCTCCGTTCCCCACTCGCACCTGAGCAGTCTGAGACATGTACAGGTTGCGGATCAGTCTCCTGTCCCTCCAATCCATTCCTATTTTCTGCAATACACGCATTAATTTTTCCCAATTCACTCTATCAAACGCTTTTTCGAAATCTACAAAACAGGCAAAAACGTCCTGATTGTATTCTATATTCCTCTCGACTAGTGATCTCATTACTGCAATGGCATCACGCGTACCTCTTCCTTTCCTGAACCCAAACTGATCATCCCCTAAGTAATCATTTGCCTTACTCTCTATCCTTTTGTTGATGATCCTGAGAATAACTTTAGCTGCGTGGGATATCAAACTTATTGTTCTGTAATCCTCACATGACGAAGCCTCTGCCTTTTTTGGAATAGGAACTAACACCGATCTCACAAAATCTTCCGACCAGATTCCTTCCTCATAGATACTACGAATCAGTCCATATATGGCCTTCTTCCCACCTTTCCCTAACCATTTCAACATTTCTACAGGAATATTGTCCAGCCCCACAGCCTTATTTGCTTTCATCTCCTTTAATGCCCTTTCTATTTCATCGTCGAGTATGCCTGGACCTAAGCTATCTTCTTCTACGTCATGTTCCTTTTCTATGTCTAACCTTGTCGGCCTAAGCTCTTTACCATACAGTGTTTCTATATATTCCTTCCATCTCTCTTGGATTTTTCCTGGTTCAACTATTACCTTACCCCACTTATCTTGAACTGTTAGCACAGGTCTTGCCTTCTTACTTCCCGGTAATAACTTAACGTTGCTGTATAGAGCACCAACTTCACCTTTCTTCTGTAAACTTTCCTTATCCTCGTATTGCGTTATCGACCATTCTTCTTTTGCTTAATTTGTGGCCCTTCTCAACTTATTGTTTAACTCTTTGTACTTCATTTTGCCTAACTATGTGCTTACATTCTTCCATCTTCCTCTCTCATCCATCTTTGCAATTATCTCATCCGTTACCCATGGTTTCCTTATCCTTTTTCCTGTCAAGACTATAGTGTCTTTTGCGGCTTTTGATATCACTTTCTTGATACATTCCCATTTTTCTTCGGTAGTACTCAGCTCTTTACCATCATCCATGATTTTTTTCTACAGCCTGTGGATACTCCTTCCTCGTTAATCCATTTAATGCTTCTACATTCCATTTTTTAACCCGCCGCCCTTGCCTTATCTTCTTGAAACGAACATTACATTTCATAACAACTAAATTTTGGTCAGAGTCCGCATCCGCTCCTGGGAAACTGTGCGAATTTATCACACTGTTCCTAAACCTGTGCCTAACCATAATATAATCTAACTGATACCTTTCTGAATCACCTGGCATTTTCCATGTATACCTACGCCTTTTGTGGTGTCTAAACCATGTGTTAGTGATGACTAACCCCTGTCTCCTGCAGAATTCAATTGCTTTCTCCCCGCGTTCATTCCTCGTGCCTAACCCATAGTCCCTCACCTCACCACCATCTCTTCCTTCGCCTACCGTCGCATTCCAATCCCCCATCACTATCAAATATTTCCCTGCAGGAACACTCGCGATGATATCCTCTAACTCATCATACATCCTATCGACTTCTTCCTCCTTGTGGTTGCTCGGTGGCATGTATACCTGAATAATGACCAAGTTCGTCGGCTCTGCTTTAATCTCTACGAGTAAAATTCTATCTGTCGCTTGCTCTGTGTTGAATATATATATATATATATATATATATATATATATATATATATATTTAACAGGGGATTTTACCATAAACTAGAAATCTAGGATTTTTATCTGAGTACCAGCACCTCTGGAGTACCATAACTCTGTTGGTAAAGAAGCGTTATCATGATTGTAAAAAAAAAGCCGTGACCGTAAACTTTGTCAATCTCGGCATTTTTTTTACATTGATTCACGACCATAGCTAAGTTTCTTGTATATTTAAATTATCATGATTGATGACATGTGAATTGATTTATTTTCTTTATCTCAGGTCTATGCAATGTTCTCACTGAGATAATTACTTAATCACCTATTTCATTGGTAGTCTCTTTCATCACGTTTGCACTAAGAGTAGTGACCAATTAACTCGGCTCGATATAGAATAAGATGACACCCTTAGTGACGGACAGAAATGTGATACATGTTCTTATAATCATGGCCAAATTAACGTATAGGAAAGTATTTAGGATCCATGGGAAAAGGGTGATGACTCGTGCACTACATGAAAAAAGAAATGAACTTCATGAAAAGCCCTAAGAGATGAAAGAAAATGTGACGGGGTCATGCGGGAAAACAAGTCCTGAACGTTGACAATTGCCCTGTAAAACAAAGCACTGCCAATTGCCTTTAAAGGACCTCCAAACCACAATTTTACTAATAAGCTAAACGGAAGACTGAAACTTCGGGATTGTGGAAACTTTCAAGAATATTGGGAAGGAGATGTAAAAGCAGTTGTAATTTCCACTCAGGATTTTAATTTTTACGTCTAAGTTTCCAAAATACGTCTAGGTGACAGAATGCCCGTGACGATGAAATTGCCAACATTTTTGGCAAAAGCCTTTGCTGAAAAAATATTTAGTTTTTTTCTACCAAGTTGAATATCATTATTACCCTCCTGTCCCCTTACTTTGAAAATAAAAACCTAGCAAGTAGATACCGACATCCACTACCGCCTAAAAACCTTCGCATAAGCGGCTCAAAACGACAATGGGGGTTGCATAGAAATTCACTCACAGTGTTCATCTTAATTTACGGAAATATAAACTCATTTATTTCACAAAAAGCAAATTTAACAATTGTTTATTTTCTCTATTTCACGTCTAGAAGAAGCAATTTCGTAATTGCCAGAAACCACTTCTCTCTTGGCAGAAACATTCGATTTTCAGATACCAATCACGACAGAAATTTATGTTTTGGATTTCTATGGAGATAATTTTGTTGAAATTCCATTCTCTAGACATTACAAGTCAATATACCAATCCACTTAAAAATAAAAGGTCACGAAAAAAATACGAGTTCACAGTACTTCTATATCACGCCCTGAGATTTTCATTCTTGAAGTAAATGTCTATATATTTAATATTAGTCAAAAAAGTTATAATAACAAACGAAAAGGTCTCTTACTTTGATTTTAACAAATGAACCAATTTAATATTACCAACCGTATAGCTATTTCCATAATTTTGATATGTATATCTATCTAGGAGCTAACACATCTGATGAAGCACCTTCTTATTTTTTCCACAAATTATCCAAAATTTCCAAAATATCTTCCCGTATTTAGAGATGATACAGGAGCTAGAAATGGCTGACTACGCATTTTACTTTGTCGACGAAGTAGTGGGCTCAATCATATATGATCGTACATTGCTCTCAATGTAAAGTACCATTGTACTTCTCTCCGAATCGTGATTCTACCTGTGTGGGGCTTTTAATACGCCCCTCAACCTAGTTTGTGCAGTTCAACATACTTGCGTTCCGGACCGAGCGTTGATGTCTATCGGGCAGCAGTTTTGCTTCCTCGAAAAGCTTCCCAGAAAATGAGATATTCAAAGTCATGAAGGGCGGAGAACACTACTTTAAGCGGGGGGGAGGGAGAGGAGGTCCATTCGAGGTACGAAACCGCATTCGAGGCTACCGTTTAAATAGGAGACACGGAAACATTCCACTTTGGCGATGCTCTCGTTGTTCAGAGACTTCATCCTCTTCACTCATTTCAATTGTAGATTAATCGCTTTCCAATCTGAACGTTCAATTCTCGAATCAGTTCACGGAAACCTTGTTTCGAGCGAACTCAGTCACCGAGGGCTGCGACCCCCGGAGCGGTGCCCTCTCCTTCTCCTCCCCCCCTATCCCCCTCATCCCAACTTCATTAATGGTATCGAAAGCCTGCGCGCTTCATTTTGCCCACGTTTACCTCACTCTTCCCTTCTCTTGTCTATTTCTCTTATCTCTCTCCTGGAATCACTCTTCTTTCTTGTCTGACGCATGGAGGCTTATCACTAAAGATTACGTGACATACTATACCCTAATGTTGTGGAGCACCAAGGACATGGCTCGTATGAAAAGAAGTTAAGTGCTTAATGTCAAAGAGTAGCTCGCTGGACCATCGCATCTTCATTTTACCCCCCTGCAAGGAGACTTCAAAGAGCTTCCTTTGTGAGAGAGTCCTTCCACAATGCCAACGTGTATCTTACCTCTTCATATCTGTCATAGGTGCCCGTTTCTCAGAAGTCAATTTATTAAGCCTCCCATTTTCCTTTTATCTATTTACATGCAAATGAATATGTGTTCGCCAATTGGCGGGTTATCGTTTCATAATGTATGAATATTTCATTAGAAAAATATATTCATTCATAATAATTCATTCACATAGAAATAGAGATAAGGAAATGGGAAAGGAACACACATAAAGGACGAACACAAGAGACTTCTCTCTATTTCTATGTGAATGAATATTTGTTCACCGTATGGCGGGATTTCGTGTTCAATGTATATGTATATTATTATTAGGTAATCTGCCGGTTAAGGTAGGTTTTTGGATGGACACAACTATCAAATAAACATTTTGTGACTCCCCACCTAGCAAACTAATCTATATTAGGTCCCTCTTCATCTCAGTGTACTTCTTTCCTCCCTTCATCCCGTCCAACATCCCTATCCTGTTCCTGCCCTTATCTCGCTTGCCCAACATTCTCCCCTCTATTACCCTCTTCAACATTCCACTACCGCTCAATACGTCTTTCATCCATTTTTCCTGCCTCCATAGGATTTCTCTCAACAAACCCCTCTCCTCACCCACCATCTCCAGTACTTCCTCATATATATATATATATATATATATATATATATATATATATATATATATAAATTCACTGATAGTCATAACAAACACAGAAACCAAAACACACAAAAGAGGGAAAACTCACTGGTTTTCGAATTTTCGGTGGTCCAACCACCTTTCTCAAGAGGAATTAGGAACAGAACTGAGGCAGAGGAGGGCCCGAAAGAAGTGGTAGGAAGGAGAAGGGGAAATGGGGGAAAAGAGGGGAAAAGAGGGGAAAAGAAAGGAAAAGGGGGGAAAAAAGGGGGGAAGGCATTCGAGGTGAGGAGTTTGGAGGGGTAGTGTATGGCGCGGGAATTTTAAAAAAGGTGGGGATGATATGGAAGTTGTTGGGGTCGGAGGGGGATGAAATTATATGCATAAAGAGGGCAATTAATGTCTAATATTAATACCTGGGCGATTCCAGGAATCCAAGAGCCAGATGAAAGCTAGCTCTAATGTTTTGAGTTTCAGTGGAGGGTCTGAGTGTGGGAGGGATGCTAAGACGGATACTTTAAAACATTGGTCAAAGGCAGCGTTGTGTTCGGAGGCATGTTTGGGGATTGGGAGCATACCAATAAGGGAGGAATTGTTGCATGAGGCTCTATGATTATTGATTCTAATATTGAGGGGTGTGGTACACTGTCCAATGTAAAAGGCAGGGCACAGTTGGCACTTGAGTAGGTAGACAACATTGCTGGAGGTACACGAGGATTAGGGAATTGGTGGGAGAGAGTTAAAGAGCGGGTGGGAGAGGGATGGGATTCTGGTTAGGAAAATAGGACATGTTTTGCATCTATGCCAACTTTGCCCTGCCTTTTACATTGGACAGTGTACCACACCCCTCAATATTAGAATCAATAATCATAGAGCCTCATGCAACAATTCCTCCCTTATTGGTATGCTCCCAATCCCTGGAATGAGCAGGCTTTCCCTGAATCTCATTTAAATACGACTTTAAGTCCGTCTGCTCAAGACCTCTTGATTTTCGGATCCTAATCATCTCTTGTTAGACCCTCCGCGGTGCCGTGTTAGGTCAGATATAAATTAACGTCATCCCAATATCCCCTTCGTTGCCGTAGGGTAAAGTCAAATTTCCTGTGTTTTTCTTTATTCCATCCTGGTTTTTCTATTGATGCCTTAGTTCATATCTCATTACCGCTTCCACTTAAAGTAAGTCAGCATATCATTTTCGATATTCCATTTGATCTCTTAATTTACACAAACACCAGTGGATTCCTAATTCCTGCTGTAACTTACTAATTCCCATCGTAATTGAAAAAAAATTTCATTTGAATGAAGTAATGTGTGGTGTGAAACTTTTTTGCATGCAAGGTGTAGTTGATGCACAGGAACTTAGTTAAAGTGCTTATGAGAAGGCTAGTAAAAACCTTAATAGTGAGTTTTGTTTTTGATAGACCGGAAATTTCACCTTAATATAAATCGTGCAGAAAGTAAGCATTTAAAGAACGGGTCCACGACGATTTCTTGGCTGTAGTCACTGATATTTCATTATCCAGATATATTTATTTCGGGAACTCAAGAGAGCGTTACGCGAGAGAAAGTGTTTAATCTTAATTTAGGAATATATATTATTTGTTGTGGAATATTTACGCCCTTTTGACAGATGTCCCTGTAAACTTAAAGATATTCACAATTAGTTGAAATTTGAAAAATTCTTTTCTAGATCTATAATGATAATCACATTATTCTACAATGAGTGGAATTATGAGGATATGTCCATTGCAGTACAATCTTGACGTAGTAAAAGGGATTGTGCGTTCCGATGATCCCATACACGCCATAACATATTTATATCAGTTAGAGCTGTGCTGGCGGGAGTAATAATAATTGCCCCTGGTAGGGTAACCCATGCCAGATAGCTCAAAGGCTAGGAGCCAGACGAAAGGTAGTCCACGCAGCGTCCGTTCCTCAGTGAGGCGGCTGCAAAGGCGTCTGATCCCAGTGTGGTGGCCATTGAGTGATGGTGTCACGTT